>CACRXK020008000.1:0-21615 GCA_902702795.2 Paramuricea clavata
ATTAACGAGGCTTTCGTATCCGTTACTCGAGATATTCCTTCCCTTAGTCCTATCCCTTTCCCCGATAGCCAATTACAAAGCGATTGTACTACAATTCCAACCGAGTACATTATTAGGAAAGAAGACATTTATTATAAATTATCTTCAATATCATCCTCGAAAGCGGCTGGTCCAGATGAAATACCGAATTGGGTCCTAAAAGATTATGCGCCCCTGCTGTCTTCCCCTGTTACTTCAATCTTCAACGCCTCCCTTCAACAGGCGTCTGTTCCCGGGGTATGGAAAAAAGCCGACGTCATCCCTGTACCTAAAAATAAGGTGCTGAGGGACATTACTAAAGACTTGCGTCCCATCTCGCTTACTGCCACTTTGTCAAAACCGTGTGAACGTTTTGTCGCAGACTGGCTGATGGAGTTGATTGGTGAGAAGATCGATAAACGGCAATTTGGATCTCTAAAAAACTCTTCAACAACACATGCATTATTGAGCCTTCTCCATCACTTATTAAATGAAACTGATGTGCCGAAAAACGCTGTGAGAATTTTTTTATTAGACTTCTCCAAAGCTTTTGATCATATTGATCATAACATCCTCCTCAGTAAATTATCTGATATGGACGTTCCATCATTAATAACAAACTGGATAAGAAGTTTTCTTACTCAACGAAGCCAACGGGTCAGAATGCCCCATTGTGTGTCAGAATGGCAAATCCTCAACGGTGGAGTACCCCAGGGAACTGTTTTAGGCCCAATCCTCTTCCTAATCATGATAAACGATCTCTTCGCTGATTGGAAAGACCGATGGAAATACGTTGACGACACCACCACTACCGAAACCGTTGGCCCAGATTGTAACAGCAACCTTCAAGAACTGGTTAATTACATCAATAATTGGACTACGAGTAATAATATGAAATTAAACATTGGAAAATGCAAAGAACTGGTTATTGATTTTGCAAAAAAGAAGCATTGCTTTCCCCCTTTAACAGTCGATAAAGTTAATATTGAACGAGAGAAATCTGCCCGTATCCTTGGCCTCACAGTCCAAGATAACATGAAGTGGAATGAACATATAAATAACATAGTTAAAAAAGCTAGCAAGAGGCTCTATATGCTAAGACTGCTAAAAAGGTCCAACGCGTGTATTGACACGTTAATTACTGTATATACTACCATTATTAGGCCTGTTTTAGAGTACGCATGCCAGGTCTGGCATTACAATATCCAACAATATTTATGTGACGATATTGAGAAAATACAAAAACGCGCGTTGAGAATAATCCTCCCATCGCAAAAGTACGACGAAGCGCTGATCACGACTAACATCACGTCACTGAGAGATCGACGAGAAAAATTATGCGAACATTTCTTTGAGAAGAATATTGACAATGAAAATCTCAAAGATCTTTACCACAAACAGTTTTATCTGGATATGATCTAAGACCGATATGTAAATATCATAATTATGTTTGCAGAACCGAACGTTTTAAGAATTCGTTTTTACCTCAAAGTATATTAAAGATTAACAGTAAATAAGTTTTTAGAAATGTAAATAATCTTAAATATGTAATTATTATGTAATTTTAACTTATCCTCTTAATTTATGTAATACTGGTGTAATTTAACCCTTTTGGGTTACAAAGTCAGTAGTCATTAAATCAATTCAATTCAATTCAAAACGGAGCTTTGATTAACTGATTCACCATTTATATTAGTGAACTGTTAAACTATCGTGATTTATACAATTTTTGGATATTTACAAGACGATCCCCTATCCACCGACCCGAGGTTAACGCCGAGTCGGCGTCTTGTTAGGTAAGTAAACCGCATTTGATCGTGTCAACATGTAAATTTGCGCTACAGAAATGTTAATCTTAAATCTTAATTAAATATCTCTGCTAAGAATATAAATTTGCGTATACATATGTTAAAAGAGTGACATTATTCGTCGCTACCGCTGTTGTTGTTGTCGTTATCGTTGCTGTTATAGTTGCTGTTGTTGTTGCCGTTGCAGTTATAGCTGCTGTTGTTGTTGCTGTTGTTGTTATAGTTGCTGTTGTTGTTGCTGTTGACGTTGCTGTTGTTGGTAGTGTTGTTGTTGCTGTCGTCGTTGTACGTAATTGTGTTCTCATAAATTATATAAATTATTTAGGATTTATAGACAGTGTAATAACGATATTGGAAATTTACGTGTCAATAAAGTCATCGTATAAGTGGTTACACAGTATATCTAAATAAATCGGTTTTTACAGACCTCCATATTCCAAGATGGTAATTCATCGTGAAGTTCAATGCATTCTTGATTGTCATCAAGACAAACTGACGGATTTGTAATACACTGATTTATGCCAAGAGAGCATTCCTTTTTTTGTGGTGGGCACGTGCACGAAACTTCATTGTTCTTTGCTGTACAAGTGGCTTGCGAGTCACGGCAGACATTGGGCACAGCGCAGTAATCGACAAAATACTGACATCTACAAGGTAAATAAAGAACAGCTTTTTTATCAAGTGTGAGCTTGCCCGATAAACGAGACAGCACACTGAGCTAATCTTCATGGTTCCCATGTTTTCCAAAGGAAAGTAAACCGGAAAACATTGTTTTCTAGTTATGCATGTTTTCGAAAGGAAGACAAACCAGGAAACATTGTTCTTAGCTATATGCTTCCCGAAGGCGCATGGGAACTGAACCAGGAAACAATGTTTCCTAGCCGTGTTTCCCAACAGAAGACTAACCAGGAAGCATTGTTTTTAGCCATGTTTTGGAAGGGTGGCAAACCGAGATATACATGATTGTTTCATCTTTCCGAATTTGGTGGAAACATTTTGTTTTGCTAAAGACAACATTTGAAGTTTTCGGCCAGCTGTATATACATATATACATATATATATACATATATATATATATATATATACAATGAGATAATTAAAATCAAAATAGTAAATCCGGATTTTCCCATTCCTTAATTCCTTATTTAAAATATCAATATTTACAAGTCATAAAATTTAATGATCTGTCAGTGTTTATAGAATTTAAACAGTTCCGGCGGTTCTCTAAAATATCTTAAGTTATTTTCGTGATTATATTACTAGTACGACTATAGTTGAACACCTGTATTCTAAAAGCTCACTCACAGTCAATGAGTGGAGGTTCAATCTGAGCTTCTCTTAGTGTCAATGCTGTTTTTGAATAGCTGGAGGGTGAGTAGTCGCATAGGCCATAGTAAGGTATATGACACTAGCCCTCCAGCTATTCAAAAACAGCAATGACACTCGAGAGAAGCTCAGATTGAACTTCCACTCGTTGAGTGTGAGTGAGCTTTTAGAGTACGGGCTCTTCGTATATGATGAACCTGCAGGATTGATTATTTTCAGGGCACACTTTTGGACCCTTTCTATTTTCACACTTAGTTCTCAAATAGTCCGGGATTCCAGACCAAACAGGGGCAGCTCTTCGAGGATTGGTCTAACTATATAGACAGCATACCATCACACATTGTGGCCATCACAATTTGTAGGCTGTAGACAATTATAAATGAGTCTGCATTTATACAAACCTACCGACAGTGACTTTTCTCCAAATTTTTCACGCCGTCCGGTGCATCGCATACACAGCGCGTGCCTTTTTCACCACAAGTAAACTGTCCTTCACCCGTGCGTTCTATCGGCATACATGTTGGATCTCCGATATCGATAGCCACAACTCGCTTGTATAGGCCATGATTAGACAGCAGTTCTGGCTTGCAGCGAAGGTTGGGACTGATTGTGAAGGATGATGTCAAGGAGTAGCGAAGATGCGTTGCAGAACGTAGTTCACAATCTATAGAAATACATAGTCATAGAAATATGCAAACAGGCTTTATTCAAACAGAGCTACAAATACTGGTACATTGGATACAAAACGTATTAAATTCACAGAAAGACTAGATTAGAATTATATTAGAATTTTATACTAGTTATGTATAGAATTAATAGTTATATATATCATGAAAATTAGAATTACTAGTTATATAGCATGGAAGTAGCTAATTAGCTTTTCTCACGAAGAAAGCTTTCGTGAAAGATTCTAGACAATACAAACAGCGTGAAAAGCGACTTTTAAAAGTTGTAACTGTAAATTTACCATTGTACAAACAACCACAATCCTAAAAAGTTGTATTTCGTGCTGCGGAGACTCTCAAACGTGGGAGAGGCAGTGCCCCCAAAATGGCGGGAAAATCGGCCGTGAGAAAGGCTAATAAGTATTTATCACTTATTTACTGAGACCGAGGGAAACAGTGTGTTTTGTGGACCCGAGGGTCCACAAAACACACTGCTTTCCCGAGGTCTCAGTAAATAAGTGTTTTATTATATATCAATAGTCAAAGAAACAACAAATTAAAGAACAAATGAACGTAAATACATGAAATATTTTATTGTTAAAACGTTATCGGGTCCACAAAACACACTGTTTCCCTCGGTCTCAGTAAATAAGTGATAAATACCTGGCTACCAATGGCCCCATGGATTTGTCTTACATTGCATACAATAACATTCATAAACATGTCATGGTTATTAAATGAACGAAACGAGTGACTGATCTATTTGGTTAAGCTATAAACCTTGTATTATTGCACCGCATCAATAGTGCCGTTCATTTCCGACCTCGTTTTAAATCCGACGATTAGTGCCGTTCATTTCCGACCTCGTTTTTTTGACAAATACTTTTATCGTATGGAACATTGCTATATATCGACCAGTTTCAACAGGTAATCCATGAGCTGAGATTTTGAGCTTTGTAACAGCTTGACGATGCTTAACAGGAGCCCAGAAAATCCGCAAAATATTTTGCTCCCCCTCAGAAAGTTTTCCCACCCCGCCAGCCCGCCTAGAGAAATTTGCGCTTCCCCCAGAAATTTAAATGCTCGTTCGATAGTATATGATCGGTGGCCAGAAGCTAGGTATAGGTTCGTGAAACCGGAAACCCAGGGTTTTTTACCTTGTTAGAAAAAACTGGTTACAATATATCACGGGTGCGAATGTTTTAGACAAAAGCAAACAAGTATTCGATATTCTGAGTGTGCATCCACACCATAGATATCTTATATACACTAGATAGTGCATCTAATTATTTTGCAATTCAAAAATTGAAGCCGTGATTGCAGTCTCCGGTCGTTCCCATCAAATGAGAGAAGATTCGTATATTTCATATTTCTTAATTAAACAGGGAACTTAAATATTAAGTTAACCCTATTCCAAATACATTTTTAAAGTATTCGAATGATGAAAGTTATTGTTGTGAACGACCAACATGGCCGCCATCTATTCAAATGAGGGTAACCGCTGGAATATTCTTGGCTTCAGTTTTACTAAAAGAGATGCGCTATCTAGTGTATATAAGATATCTATGATCCACACCGGGAAAGCTGAAAAGTTTGCCTGACGGTGGGAATCGAAACGGTGGGAATCGAAACCGCGACCTTTGGGATATCCTACACTCAGAGTAACATCACAAACATCAAACAAAACGAAACTAAAAACACACAAACCTGCGACGGACGACTTGATCAGGTCACCCATACGACAATCCTTCTTGAACGGATCGCATGCCGACTTGCGTGGCAGCAGAAAACGATTATTAGCAGCAAGGCATTGCAATTGAGACGGATTTGCTGTACAAGAAGTGGAGAAAACACACACAAAACGATACAAGAAAACTAAGATATATAATGCTTTCATTTCACGCACTTTGATTAATATTATACTTAATTATGATGTAACTAATTGGCGCGCGTTGGTTGAGCGCGTGCGCTATTCGATTCTGTGGTCATAAACTCTATAAAAACCGGAACGGTAACTCAGGCTGTGTTTTTGAAGCCAAGTCCTGCGCAGAAATTCACTATATTCAGTACGAAATATCGGCGTCATTAGAATTTTCGTAATTTTTTGGCCGACTATATTTTAAGTCCGGATTTACCATGCTCATGGCCCCGAGAAACTAGAGTAAATGGCTTTCGGAATAAGCAAAATTTAGAAACACTTCATCATAAAAAGCGAAGTCATTCGACGAGTAAAAAAACAAGTTCAGAAAAAACACCGCGGAGAAACACCAGCAAAACGTTTGCTTTGGTTGACTATCTATGAGGGATATGAACTGATGTGGACTGCAGTTGCATCATTTTAGTTTTTAGCTTTTAAGTGGGGGTATTTACCATTAAATTGAGCCATTTATGTGCAAAAATTGAAAACTTTTCCACCGGAAAACGTTTGATCGAGTGCTTCGGTTTCATGCTGTAGTATAACACTGAACTATAGGTAAAACAATGTAGACAGAATACACCTTACCGGAAAGTAGTCGGCGTTCGCTGTACAGGCTTCTTAATTTTAAAAACGTTTGTCAACTCACTTTTTGCTTCACTGCAGTGCTCATTAAGCTGTCACCTGTTGTGCCCATTGATATTCTTCTCAATGCGACTCCAACCCAGTCCTCATGTGAAAAGAGTAAAAAGTCAACGCCCTGCCGAAAATCGTGGGTTTTCTCCGGGTATTCCGGTTTCCTCCCACAGGGAAAGTTGACAGGGTGAGTTAAACACGTAGGGTAAGGGGCAGATCATTAATGAGGTGTGGATTAGCGGCCGCTTGAAGCGCCATTTGTAAGCTCACAATCTACCTCGGTCTGCTCACGGTTAATAGAACTAGATGGTTAGGCTAGCCGGCAAACTTCAAAGGGAGCGGCAAATTATGTCGAGAACCACTTTTATTTGTGTCACGTGACGAGGAAAGGGGGTGCTTTGTGATGAGTGATTAGGAAAACATATGGGCGAGAACATAATATGCCAACAAAAGATCATATTTCAAAACGCTATAGGGCTTCTGAGATCAAGGTGGAAATTGAAACAGAAAGCGAACAAACATACGAACCTATTTTGAACGTTGGAGATGAAAATATCGAAGAAAGCGAGCGTCGTGAACAGTTTATGATCGAGGCATAAGAGGACGAAGGGCGAAGACATTTATCGCAACTAGACGATGCAACCGCAGAGGATTTATACAACTTTGATGTGTCTGTTGCTCTAACGGAAATACAGTTAGACGAAACAGACGCTGAATTCACCGAAGCTATACAAGAAATTGATGGCGAGAGGGTTTTTCCTTTTAGTCAGTGAGAGATAGTGTGCAAGTCTATAAAGTAAAGGGAGAGACAAAACTCGTGCTGCGTTGACTATTAGAGGACGTGGTTTGATTATATTACATCGATTCAGGTCAGTTTGGCTACTGTTTCCTCTACTGATGCTTTGTTCGATGCTTTGCATGGCCACTTTACACAACATTCTGTCCAAGGAACAATCAAGATAAACTTTTAGAATGTTTTTATATGGCTTGATTCCTCGTTTGTGTGAGCAGCTATAAAATTGTGAGAACTATAAAGTAGCAAATATATTCCTGAGCGTATTTGATCGGATTTTTATAAAACACTACACCAGCAAAATGTCGGCATTGTTGGAAAATGCTGTGATTTTTCGTGAAGTTCAACCCTCGAACTCAGCACAGAAACTGTACGGAAAATATAGTTAAACTTTATTTAACAGTCGGAGCATTTTCCTACACCAGAGACTTTATTACTATTAAAGATGCGGCATGTAGAGTCCAATCTGTGCATGTGTACAAAGGAGCTCTCTTTTTATTTACAAACAGTTTATTTAGGTTTTTATTTCACTTTATGTTCTTGCAAAGCTTGATTGTTGTCTCTTGATAATTTCTAGAATCATGAAAATATAACTAGTTGTGGAATAAAATTCAATATTTTGGATACCGAAATGTAAACAAAGCCTTTGTTTACATACGGACTGTACCGCATCTTTAAAATATAGCATTAATTAATGAAAGGCAGTCAAAGAAAAGGCATTGAGTGATTGAGAAAGGGGATGCGATAACATATAAAACTTGATAAACTTCTTAATTGTTAAAGATTGTCAGAAGTTCAGAACACTGTTTCCATAATTCAATAATTTTATCATATATTATACAATAAATTATATTGTTTTTAATTAAACCTTATTGGCTGGTCGAAATAGAAGTGATTTGATTATGGTAATCTGCCACCATTCAGTACAGCCCTGCCCCACAGTAGGCGGATCACACCACACTAATGCACTTGTCATCGGCTTCCCCGAGGGGTTGACCCCCGGGCTAACCACGGGGATTGTCCAAGGTGGGGATGCAATCTTAGTGAATTTCCCGGGGGGTGGAGGAACATAAGAGATCAAAGTCCCGTGGTCACTTCCTTACCTGTCGTGAATCCACCCCCCCCCCCACCACTCCAGCAACTTTTAAGCCAGTAAAAAGGCCTATTTAAATCTGATGATACACATAATCATTCAATAATCCTAGAAATACAAGCATGCAACAACCTCTCGCCCACATTTTCCAAAATTGTTTCAACATGAAGTACTTTAATAACGCCTACACGGACGGCAGGCTCGCTTTGCCGCGTCATATTAGCCAGCAACCAAATTCACCAACCTCGTCCAACGAGGTTGGTTAGCCAGCTATGGCAACACGATAATTGTTTTCTTAGTTTTTTGTTCAAAACGGCAAAAATAAATCAAAGTTTTACACTTTTACCCGAGAACTATCGATTTCTAACATATATAAAGTAGGTATGTTATTTTATTTTGTATGGGCTTTTTTATAATGCAAAATTCAACACGAAACGCTTCGAAAAAGTTTTAAATGTTAATTGAAATTAACTGCTTTTTGCCGATAAACTCTTCAACTTTAATTGCGACCAGCGAGCGAGCACCAGCGAGCGAGCTGGGAGCATCCTAATCTGTGCGTAGAAAATTTAAATATACCGCTGAGTTCGGATTAGCCCCGGCTCAAAATGCACCGATTCACCTCGGCTTGCATTCCATATTTGGAACATATTCCATATTTGGAAGACCGCATGAAACGGTATTTCCGCCGCTGTTATGTCGAGCACGTAACTATTTGTTATGTGTTGTAGCAAGTGACGTAATTGGATACCAATTAGTCAAGTTAATATTTTGATAAATTTATCTAAATTGGATATTCAATGTTAATGGGCCGACTTTTATTATATAATGAACAATATTGGCCCATATATTATCGCCACTCCTTTGCATAAACTTGAAAAGTTGTTACTGTTTTTATTTTGAATATATCAATAGACAATCATCCTCGGTCCCAGGGCGGCAACGCAGTATCAGCCGTGAGGCCCTGGGACCGAGGATGATAGACAATATGAAATAAAGTACCTTGTCATGTGCATGTTTATTTGACGCAAATCGTTATATAAAAAATAAAAAAAACCCGACCGACCGACTTTTGGCAAAAGTAAAGGGTGATCACCAACTATCTGGCCAAAACAGCGTGAGCCGGCGCGTTGTCATTAGTGACTAAAGTCTCCAGGTCGCATTTTTTAACTTTGGTTACGCCTAGTATTACTCGTACTTTGTAATGAAATAAACTTAAATCCTACAGGTAGCTCTCGAAAATAATTTTCTTTTTTCTTCTAAAAAATATTAAAACAAGTTAACTTTCACATAGTCATAGAATGAAAAGGAAAGCTGTACATGTTCAAGGCTAGCCTGCATGGCAGGCGGTCATTCTCGTACCCAGGGCGTTGACAGCGCGTAAGAAGGGCTCTGGGTACGAGAATGGGCAGGCGGTTTTAGGGACCGCCTGTCATGCAGGCTAGTTCAAGGCCTTCAGACGAAAAGTCCGAAAACAGGACAACAAAGTCATACATAAACTGTAAAAACAAACATACCCAGGCCTGTACTTCAAGATTTCTCATACTCTCTTTAAAATTTGAAAAAGGTGATTTATGACTTACTGTGTAAAAAGTTTTCGGTCATCATGTTTTTTTAATATTTGCTTCCTTCACTCCTAGCAAACAGCTATATTTTTTAGATCAGTGAGATGACGACCCATGCATAGCCGTGCGCCCGTGATCACTTTAGACTTTGCTGTACCCTCGCCACAGGCTTCGCGCATGGATGTATGATTTTAAGTTTAACCCAAAAACTTTAACCCGATTTTTAAAAATTATCTTTTTGATTTCATCTTGCAATTCCACACTAGTGATTTCCGCCATCTTGCCAAATTAAAGAAATGAAGCTATCCCGCATCGCAATTCCTTAATTTTCGACATATTTAGAAAATATTTCCTTTAAAAAATTTCCCCGTCATATTCCCGTGGGTAAAATTCAAAAAAAGCAATTCCCCCACCCTCTTTTTAAGTGGTAGAACAAAGTGTTATGATTTTCCCGACTCTGGGGAAGAATTTTGTTGCAATCTACGTGTATTCTCCCACATCATCCCGTGGTCAGCCCGGGGGTCGACCCCTCGGGGAAGCCGATGACAAGTGCATAAGGGGACCATTACATGGAGCACTCAACCATGTTTACATAACTGGGTTGAATATTTTGCGATTCCATGGACAATATCAACCCCAGGGTTGAAATGCTATAGATTCCCGGAAGTGAAAACAAAAACCAGCCTCATCAAATGCTTGAGTAACTCATGAATAATTTCAGCCCTGGGTTAAAATGATTACATGATAAAATTTTCAACCCAAGGCAAAGTCCAACCTGGGGTTGAAATTTAACTCTGCTAGCTGAAGCGGGGTTGAACTTGGCCCTGAATTGAAAATTTTGAAATCATGCATTTGATTTTGATAGCATTTTGTATTACAGACAAGGGCAAGGGTTCAGCCCAGGCCTCATAGGTCCCAACTGTAGGCCTGTAGGCCCCAACTGTAGATCTGTAGGAGACAACCCCAGGGTTGAAAATGCTCCATGTAATCAGGCCCTAATTAACCCATAAAACTTTGATGTACCCTGATTTGACTTTATTTCTGTTGAATACCAGATAATATAATATCATGGCCTTTAATTCACCAATCTTGGTATGAAAATCGAGTGACCACAAAAAATATTTACATGCAATATACCACTTTTGGAACAAAACAAGCATAGACCATTTTCATATGATAGTGAAAAACTTAAAGATTTTTTTTCATTTTAAATTGCTTATTGAGTCTTCGACCTCCTAGGTTATCTTGAATTTCTTCTACTTTCCATATTTGCATATTATCTAAATCTGCCATCAGTTTTAATTTCAATACTGGACACACCAGCCCCTTGGCTTGGGAACTTCGTGTTTATTGTAGGTAAATTTTCAGTAGTACGCTACCAGTTATAAAATCTTTCGTTTGGGGACTACAGAAGATAGATATTTAATAGACATGGGATATGTAAATATGCAAATACAATGCCCTCTTTGTTTACATCTGA
Organism: Paramuricea clavata; assembly: GCA_902702795.2. Taxonomy (NCBI): domain Eukaryota; kingdom Metazoa; phylum Cnidaria; class Anthozoa; order Malacalcyonacea; family Plexauridae; genus Paramuricea; species Paramuricea clavata. Next base: position 11,297 of record CACRXK020008000.1, read on the forward strand.
TCACACAAGCGCATGCATAAAATGCAAAATTTACAATGGCTTCAAATGACGCTCACAAAGGAAAATCTTATTTGTTTCTGAAGATCTACCGTCTTTTCTCTAGTCCTTTAAAACAATTCGAAGCCATTCTTCGCGAGCATTTCTCTTCTTGTTCAACATCGGCTGTAGTCTCCTACGCAGACTTCATCGGCTGCGCCAACAACAGGGATTTTAAAAATTGCAAATTCACGCGTTCTGCTGGTCGGACAGCCATACAAAGCACAATTAGAGCCAACCATACTGTTCAATATTACTTCAAACGTTTAACCGTATCCTGACATATAAAACAACGGCAAAAATACAATTATCCAACGCGGTGTATAAACAAAGCCTTCGTCCCCTCGATCATAAACTGTTCACGACGCTCGCTTTCTTCGATATTTTCATCTCCAACGTTCAAAATAGGTTCGTATTTTGTTCGCTTTTGTTTCAATTTCCATCTTGATCTCAGAAGCCCTCTAGCGCTTTGAAATATATCTTTTGTTGATATTATGTTCTCACTCATATGTTTTCCTAATCACTCATCACAAAGCACCCCCTTTCCTCGTCACGTGACCAAAAATAAAAATGAACAATAACATATTTGTCACGTGGTCCAGCTAGCCTAACCATCTAGTTCTATTAACCGTGGTCTGCTTCACGCCAGTTCCGGCTCTAATGTAACCAGTCATTGGAAAACTCTGATAGGGAGTGTGCTGTGCTATATCTGTAACTGTATATTGCCAGTGTTACATACAAGCATCTTTCAAAGTTTTTTTTCTGAATACCATAATACTTATAAAATTAGTCAAGGTTATATAATTCAATGTGGTACAGTTCAAAGGTAGATTGTGAAATATTATACCATTAATAAATTCAGTTCCGAAAGTTTAGGCTTTTACGAACTATACTTGATCAATTTCAAGCACGCTTTCTGAGGGACTATTGGGACTACATAGAGAATCTCCTTATATGAAAGTGATGTTTCTCTCTCTAGCAATAGCTACTGGACCACTTGGATGAGATTTAATCCGAGCCAAACCTCCACCGTGAATCAAATAAAACATCGAAGTCTCCAGTTGACCTGTTTCAGAGTAACGATGGAGGAAATAGGAATCACTGTCTCTGACATTGGTTAAGACAATTATTCCACGGATCACGTGACCTGCTGGTAATTCTATTTTCAACTTTAGATTTCCCTCCTCTGTGTATATATGAACAGCGTCGCCAAAATATGATGTCAACATGATTTCATTATTGTCTGAAACACTCATGTACCGTAGGATAGAAATCTCATGTTCAAACTTGTATTTGAACTGCCCAGTGTGGTCACAGATGTACACATGGTCGTCTTCTAACACCATTGGTGTCATTACAATGTTATTGTTTTTGTTTATAGCTAATCTCAGATGTGTGTCGTGTTTTGGAAGAAAATTCAATTCGCTTTTGTGTTTTACACGATTGCAATGTTCATCCAAAATATATAATACTGCATGGCTATCCACATTGCCATTTTGTGAGGTTGTTTCACAATATAGTACAACATACACATTATTTTCTTGATCAAGAGCGAGACCTAGAATTTCTTGTTTCATAACCTCGCCTTCTTCATCCTCTCTGCTCGGAACTGGAAATTGATTAACCACTTTTCTTTCGCCTGTTCTGGAGATGAACTCAATGTCATTATTATGCGATATAACTATCTCGCCCCGACTGTTTACAGCAGCATATAAATACACTTCGATATCTCTATCGAGGCTCATTTCATTGGGAGATTGGATCAATTCTTCGCCCCAAGACTTTGTTGTCGAAACATCCTGCCAATTCCATATTGGGTTAAAACTGCGGTCAGAGAGTTGAATTGTTGGCCAGGCGAGAGCCGAACAATACTTGCTACTGAATTTCGAAACAAATTGATATAAAACGTAGTTGATCATCATGACAGATTTGACATTCTCAACTTGTTCAGCCTTACCGAAGATGGATTTAACTCCGCCACCGAGATACACTGAGAATATCTCGCGAACGGCGGGTAAATCATGAAGCTTTTCTAAAAACAACAGGCATGAAGTAGCCGCTGTGTCGGGATTCTCGAGACATTCCAGTATCTCCGAAACGATACGGAGTTTCGCCGCGAAGATTCGGTCTTGAATATTCAATGCTTTGTTGCAAAAAGCATCGGTTGCTCTCTTACGGGCATCTTTAAATCGTTCTTTCGCAGATTCAAACTCGCTTGACGCCGCGATCTTTAGCTGTCCCATGACGTGAGAAAGTTCTAAGGCTTTGTTCATGACATTTGCTGATTCATCACCGCTCGGCATTCTAGACGTTTCACCACGATCATCTTGAGTTTCGCTTTGCATAGCTTTCTGCTCGTGTTTCGACTTATCCAGAGAAACAATCAGTAACTGTACTCCGTCCTGTAGAAAATTGCAGCTGACGAGCAGATCTTTGCGTGCGAGACCGTCAATTTTGGTTTTGACATCGTCGAGTTCTCGCACAACTATTTCACGAATTCTTTCATCTGTAATATCACCGTCCTTCAGCTTTTTAGCAATCGCATCTTGGGCTTTCTTCCACAATAATCCCACAGTGGAACTGAATATACTTGTGACAATCGAAGACATGGTATTTAGACTTTAATATTAGTGCTTAAATAAGGTAGGCGCTTGATAATAAGCTCTCGTCTTGGTTGATTAATTTTAAGGACACTGCCACGTAAGCAAATTTGCATATTTTCAGAACAGGTGCTGCCTCGTACCCAGGCGCTTACATGAAGTATTCAGGTAGGCATCCGACGCGCGAAGGGGCTGTTGGGAAGGGTGCGTGCTGGGACTCTTCCCATCAGCCCCTTCGCCATCTCTCCCCACTACAATACTTCATGTAAACACGTCATATGGGCATCACTGTTTTTTTACAAAGAGACGCCTGGGTACGAGGCAGGAACAGGTGGGAAACCGGACACAGTACTAAAAAGCGGTGCCCGCCTACAAATAAAACTTCCGGCGTTTCCGCCTACATGTATACGATTGTACGTACAAGTAAAGTTATATTTAGCACGCTACATTCTCCTGTCGTCCGCCAGTTGGTCCTTTCAAAATAAAATATTTTGGGCTCAAAATGAAGAGAAAAGTGAGACGAATATACTGGTAGACGGCAGAAAAGAGATAACCAACGATACCAAAGTTGTTAAGGATCAAACGTGCTGCATTTTTAATTGGTTTAATTTAATAATTTTGAAAGATTTGTCAACAAACAATTTCGCTTCTTAAAACTGCACTTTAAAGTTTAAAACCTTAAAAATAGACGAATTCAAAACAGACGAACCCACTGGTATACGACCACCGAAAACGAAAAAACCAACGATTCCGAACTTATCAAGGATCAAACGGACTGCATTTTTAATTAGTTTTTTAAATAATTTTGAGCGATTTGTCAACAATACAATTTTGCTTATTGAAACTGCATTTTTAAAACCTTCAAAATAAAACATTTTGGCCTCAAATTATTATCAAAATGAAGAGAAAAGTGAGACGAATCCACTGGTAGACGGCCGAAAACGAGAAAGCCAACGATATCAACGCCAACCATATCAAGGATCAAACGTACTGCATTTTTAATTAGTTTAATAATTTTGAGCGATTTATCAACAATACAATTTCGCCTGACTATTAAATGCCATAAATCGGTAAAATACTGTTGTTTAGTAAATACATTTGACGTAAATACATTTGACATCCCTAAGTAGGCCTACAATTTCTTACACTGAATCAAACGGTGATATTTGTGTCCTTATTGACGCATAAAACCAGAGATTAGGCGCAGCAAAAAGTCAATCGTGCGAGTCCAAGATTAATTGGAAAGAAAACTTTCCTCGAAAAAAGGAATTCGGAAAACGTGAAAGGAGTTGAGCGGCTTGTCTTTCAAAGGCCATAAATCGCAAGAATAGAAATCAATTTTCCATCCGTAAATACAACTTTTCACGCGGATTCGAACGGTGGCATTTTTGTCCTTGTTTGACGCATAAAACCAGAGATAAAGCCCAGCAAATAGTGGATCTTGAGAGTACAAGATTAATAATAATTAATAAATTCCGAGCACGTGCAAGGAATTTTTAGTAGGCGATTAAGGAAACGTATTTATGCGAACAAACTAACAAACGGACAAACTCACAGGCAGAATAAAATGCAGTGCCAAACTTGGCACACGGTATATTTACAGAAATAAATCTGAGAGGAAGCGACTAATGCTCAATTCAACGATCCAGACGAAACTAATTGGCATGTTGAGCCGATGCTCTGAACCACCAAATTCCATCCAGTCTCTCTCTAGAACAAACACAAATAATTGCCTGCGGCCAAACCTGATAAATTTTCGGCAATATCGTTCGAACCGTCGCCCTCCGGACTGGCTCAAACATTTGGACCTAGTCAACCAAATAACCAGAACCAGTACGTAATACCTGACTTGGCATATACATATTTTGGTCCAATTTCTAATCGTTTGAATAATGAGTCTGAAACCATCCCGCAGGGTGCGATAATTCGCGTACCAACGTACCGGAGGTACGCCAAATTTATGGTCTGGTACTTCTTTATTTTTAGGCAAGTACCAGGTAGGTACGCGGAAATTTGCTATTCGCGTACTTACGTTGTCCTTCTAGCAATAACTAGCAAACCTGCCAAAGTATTCAAAACCGTGAAGAACTTTAGCTGTACATGTAAATTTCACGCATCCGACATATTTTGGGATGAAAAAAGCTAAAAGGTTATCTTTGCGCTTGATCAAAAGATTTATCGTCATTGTCCGACTGAAAAAAATCGCTCGGGTGAGCGATTTTAAAATCGTTAACGCCGATAACTTTATCGTTTTCGTTGTAGTGTGGACACCAACATAATTTTTTACCAATCATCGCGTGTTTACAAGTTATCATTATCGTTGTTACCAAGGTCTAAAAAAATACCTGTGGTTCCGGTTCCCCGACCGACCCTATTTTTTTCTGCCCACCCTATTATTTTTTTCAACACGATTGACCGTGCGACCCTATTTTCTCCAGGTGGTTGCGGGTTGCTCGTACAGCGTGCCAAAGTGGCGTCTGTTGTCACAATAATTATTGAACCAAATTGCCTAAATTCGTCCGTAGGAAATACACATCTCTAGTTAATATTGATGTCGGGACTCCACTGAAAATCGCCCAGCAAAAAACCGCCAAAACCATGAAATTTTTATCTCCGACTTACCTACGCTAATGAAACCGGAACCACAGGTTTTTTTAGGCCCAATGAGGAAAACTACGCTGTATGTAGCTGAGGTCAGACTGTTAGTACCCTCGGTAAATCCACTGTAAATGAGCGATGGCATTCGAGACACAATGTCGACGCTTTGAAAACTGTTATATTATGTTGTACAAATACCATAATTAAAGATTCATTTGTACAAAATTGCCCATACATTTTTTGCTTTTGGACCAGTAAACTATACGTAGGTATAAAAACGCATGACTCCGAAGTAGTCTTAGGTACGTCTTGACTCTCAAGTCTGTACCAGATCAGGTACGCGGCAAAAGTTGTTGGAGTACCAGTCAGGTACGTCTAAAAATACTGAATTATCGCACCCTGCCATCCCGGTTAGAATAACCAACCGTCGACTAGTACAGAGTCTACTAACCAAAAACTCAGTCGTAACTTAATACTTATTTCAATAAGGAAAAACAATATATGTGAATTATCTATTGCCTACTCAGTTCCATCTATACTCTTAACCAATTAACGCATGTCATGTAACGAACAAAATAACTGAACTCTCTGGACACGAACAAGTAAGTGCTTTGTACCAAAAAGTGTTTTGTTTTGGTTTGTTTTTGCCTAGTTTATGCATTTTGATTTTTGACGTGTAGCTAATATATTTGTTCATCTTTGTTTATTAATAAATGTCAAATTCCAATTTGATTGTCTCGAATACTTTTATGCAAATTATTAATAAGTATTAGCATGGTTTCTCGTGCAATTTGGATAACCATGCACTCGTGAGTTTTTCAAAGACCTCAAATAGCACTCGCTATTTTGAGGTCTTTGAAAAACTCACTCGTGCATGTTATATCCAAATTGCACTCGAAACCATGCTATTACCTATACTAATAAATCCAGTTCCTGTGGTTTAGGTTCTCAAACTAGATTAAAATATAATGTACTTTTATCGAACTAAAATATACTTCATCAGCTGAAAACGCGTTTTCTGAGGGACTACATAGAAAATTTCCTTATATATCGATTATGTTTCCGCCCTTGCTAACAATAGCAACTGGACCACTTGGATGAGATGTAATCTGAGATAAACCTCCACTGTAATTAAAACAGAACATTGAGGTCTCCAGTTGACCTGTTTCAGAGTAACGATGGAGGAAACAGGAACTGCTGCCTCTGCCTCTGGTTAAGACAATTATTTTACGAATGACAAAGTGAAATGCCGTTCCGTGGACCATGTGACCTGCTGGTAGTTCTATTTCCAACTTTCGATTTCCTTCTTCTGTGTATATTTCAACGATAATAAATGATGCCAACATGATTTCATTATTGTCTGAAACACTCATGTAGCATAGCGCAGTAATTTCATGTTCAAATTTGTATCTTAACTGCCCAGTGTGGTCACAGACGTACACATGATGGTAGTGGGACATGATTGGCGCCATTACAATGTTATTGTCTTTGTTTATAGCTAATCTCAGATGTGTCTTGTGTTTTGGAAGAAAAGTCAATTCGGTTTTGTGTTTTACACGATTGCAATGTTTATCCAATATATATAATACTGCATGGCCATCCACATTGCCATTTTGTGTAGTCGTTTCACCGTATAGTACAACATACACATTATTTTCTTGATCAAGAGCGAGACCTATAATTTCTTGTTTGATAACCTCCCATTCGTTATTCTCTGTGCTCAGAACGGAAAATTGATATGCCACTTTGCTTTCACCTGTTCGGGAGATGATCTCAATGTCATTATCATACCATATAACTATCTCACCCCGACTGTTTACAGCAGAATTAAACGGAAAGAAATCTCTATCGAGGTTCACTTCATTGGGTGGGTAGATCGGCAATTCTTCTCCCCAAGACGTTGTTGTCGAAACGTCCTGCCAATTGCATACTGGGTTGAAACTGCGATCAGAGAGTTGAATTGTTGGCCAGGCGAGCACTGAACAATACTTGCTGCTGAATTTCAAAACAAATTGATATAAAACATAGTTGATCATCATGACAGATTTAACATTTTCAACTCGTCCACCTTTACTGAAGATGGACTTAACTCCACCACCGAGATACACCGAGAATATCTCGCGAACGGCAGGTAAATCATGAAGCTTTTCTAAAAACAACAGGCACGAAGTAACCGCTGTGTCGGGATTGTCGAGACATTCCAGTATCTCTGAAACGACACGGAGTTTGCTGCGAAGATTCGGTCGTGAATATTCAATGCTTCATTACAAAACGCATGGGTTGCTTCCTTACGGGCATCTTTGAATCGTTCTTTCGCAGATTCAGACTCGTTTGACACAATCTTTAGCTTTCCCATGACGTGAGAAAGTCCTAAGGCTTTGTTCAAGATATCTGCTGACTCATCACCTCTCGGCATTCTAGACGTTTCACCGCGATCATCCTGAGTTTTGCTTTGCACAGCTTTTTGCTCGTCCTTCCACTTATCCAGAGAAACAATCAGTAAATGTACTCCTTCCTGTAGAAAACTGTAGCTGCTGAGCAAATCTTTGCGCGAGAGACCGTCAATTTTGATTTTGACGTCGTTGAGTTCTCGCACGACTATTTCACGAATTCTTTCATCTGTAATATCACCGTCCTTCAGCTTTTTAGCAGTTGTATCTCGGGCTTTGTTCCACAGTAATCCCACAGTGGAACTTACTATACCTGTGACAATTGAGAACATGGTATTTAGACTTTACTATTATACCGAAATACACGTACGCTTGTCGTCTCGCTCGAAGGAGTTCTAGTTCCTGTTGTTGGAAAGACAAAAATATATATATAAAGCATATCTTGAAATTTGAACCTCTTAAATGCTACTTGCTGCATTGTGAGAGTCGGATGGCGCCCCACGGAGCGTTAAGACGCTGCCACTATAAAGCATAGAAACATGCAATTTTAAAAAGTCGTGCAAGTATACCACTAAAAAAGAGCGCGTTTGTTTTTTCGAAAATATTGATTCTTGAACGACTTGAAGGTTGCAGTTTGCCTGACAGTTTGCGCTAATACTTAAAATGAGTTTGCTATTTGCACTTCAATAATAAACATCGTATTAAATTGCAATGGAATTTCAATTCGTCTGATAATCGGATTGTGTGTGTGCAACAGAGCGTTTTGTCTTGTGAAAAATCATGATTTTCCAAGAAGCTTAGGGACAGACCATTAGAAAAGTGATTGTGGGGTGGGGGGAGGGGGGGTAAATTTTTTATGTTTGCATTTTTTTCCAGGTTGTCAGCTGTGTATGTATGTTTTTTTTTAAATATGTCTTCTCGCATTTTAAACAAGTCTGATGCATGTATTATTTTTTTCCAACCCTGTTTGCATGGATTTTTTCTGGGGGTTTTTCCCACCCTCCCCATCACTTTTCTAATGGTCCGTCCCTTACCGTTTGCGCGAATAGTCAACTAAAACCCAAGTTACCAAACATTGACGTTACATAATATATTTATGTTTTATTACATTAATTGCGGTGGAAATGTGGAATCATAAATTTTGTGTCACGATGTCTATATACTGTCATTTGATATGTGCTTGCAATCTGCGAGTACAAATTGTTCGTTGTCCGCTCAACTCTAAGAAAAATATGCGCACTTCACAGAATATTTCCACTCATAACTTTCGTTTGTACGAGATTCACCGGTTTTCTACCAGGCTGCGTCCACAATTTTGTCTCAACCACCAAAAATTGGAGTATAAGTTGCTAACCCTGTGTTATAGGATGAGAAGTGTGTCCACGTGAAAAAATGTCTGCCTGTGATTGGACCTTGGCTCAAAATCGCAGTCACATTTTACGAATATTTTCCAAACTTGAAATCATAAACTTGGCGGAATTCTCGGTTATCGCCGCAGGGGCTTCGGTGGCGCAGTCGTCAGGGTCAGAGTAAGCGCCTTTCACCTCTGAGTTCGTGAGTTCGATTCTCGCTGCGGACTCATGTGAAGAGTCAGTCAACGCTCTGCCGAAAGTCGTGTGTTTTCTCCGGGTGCTCCGGTTTCCTCCCACAGGGAAAGTTGACAGGGTGGGTTAGGATAAACACAGTTAAGAAAGTAATATCACAATTGTTGTAAAGAGAAAATAATCTAGGCTAAGTATACCGTATTTACTCGTTTAAGCGCCGCGGCGCTCTTTAAATTTTCAGAGCTTCAGCTGCGGCGCTCATTCGGGGCGGCGCTCAATCGGAGGCGGCGCTCGTTAAAAAATCTTTTATTTGTGAACTATAAAAAGAACTTTTAACAATAAAATAAACAAGTTTTAAAAGGATTTTGTCGCTAAATGTCCCCATTTTGACGGCGGAAAGTTTTTACACTGTTTAGTGAATTAGTGCGGCGCTCATTCGGGGGCGGCGCTCTTTAAAAAAAATTGATTTCAAATGTGGCGCTCATTCGGGGGCGGCGCTCAATCGGGGGCGGCGCTCAATCGAGTAAATACGGTATACTTGATTCAATGCGCATTTGACCATATCCACATCTAAATCTGCGCTATAGAAGACATAGAAATGCTAATCGCAAATCACATGATATACCAAATATTCAACTTAAATTTCAAATGTTTGAGACGCTTACATCTAGAAATAACGATCACTTCATCCTTAAACTTATAGACAAAGTTAGAAAAATCCAACATTCGTATAACCGGCCCCTGAAGTTGTGTGGTTATTATTTTCACGCGTGTGAGAAAAGTGTTTCTGCTGGTTTTCTCGTCGGGTACTTCGGTTTCTTGCTGTATAGTTAACACTGGACCACAGGGGGCCCCACTATGAGTTATGATTGAAATAATATTGTATTTATTTTTAAAAACCTACTTGAATCCCTTGATAATCGATTATTTCTTCTGGCTCTCACAGTCAATGAGTGGAGGTTCAATCTGAGCTCCTCTTAGTGTCAATGCTGTTTTTGAATAGCTGGAGGGTGAGTAGTCGCATAGGCCATAGTAAGGTATATGACACTAGCCCTCCAGCTATTCAAAAACAGCAATGACACTCGAGAGAAGCTCAGATTGAACTTCCACTCGTTGAGTGTGAGTGAGCTTTTAGAGTACGGGCTCTTCGT
>CACRXK020008001.1:0-21615 GCA_902702795.2 Paramuricea clavata
GGGGAGATATAAAAGAAATGGGGGAGAGATCCAAGAAATATCACTATATGTTTGGTAGACGATTATATTAGAAATTAAGAAAACTTAGATGGCAGCAGCTCGAAGTTATTTGAAATCATGTTATGTGCGGCACAATAGCTGAGGGCGGGGGGAGCTAGGGAGTGGGAGGAGAATTTAATTCCCAGAGGTGTGGGGGCAAGGATTAAATATTTAAGGAATTTTTGTGAAGTAATAGAAGCGTCTTACTATTCACTATAATTTGGATAGTATCGTTAGGCCCATACAAAGATCTCTACGTTGTATAATGGTACCATATCAAGTCTTCCTCTGAGCCGGATGGGGTAGGGGGGGGTGGGGGTGGTAGGCCTGTCGAGTACATCCTTGGATCTGTCCGTTAAATTAGAGAATTAACCGTGCATAGTTCTTAGAGAAAGTCCTATAACTTCACATGGATTAATAATACTTTAGTTACTCAAGTTAATTAATGGATAATTGAATGTTGATGATACTATAAGCATTTTTTAATTAATTTTTGATTACTTGGTGGGGTCAAAGATTTAATTTATTCAAGTTACCATAAACTAATGTTTAATATGGCTAATTTGAATTATAAATTACTAAAGCAACGTGTTACCACGCATTGCCACATGCGTTTCCATGTACTAACCGTCTTATAATATGGCTTTTCTATTTCGAACAGAACACATTACCACGCGTTACCACGCGTTACCATACGCGTTACCATGTACTAATTGTCTATTTGGCTTTTCTATTACTAAAACAATGCATTTCCATGCGTTATCTCAGATAACCATACGCGTTAACGCCTAGTAATTCTATTCATTATGGTATTTTGTTGATAAAGCAACGCGTTACCACGCGTTACCCTCAAGTTTTTAATAAAATGTATATAGTAGCTTTTTTAAAAGAAAAGATGGTAACGCGTGGTAACGCGTGCGCAACTCATGGTAACGCGTTGTTAGTCATTGCTTGTATATCGATCTTGTAGTTTTGAACCATTAGAAATGAACTTTTATTGCGGAAGTTTTATTGTAGCAATAATAACTGTTTGATATTGGTGGTAACGCGTATGGTAACGCGTGGTAACGCGTGGTAACGCGTTGTTAAAATTTGAATTTGGAGCGAAAACAGTAGCCCATGCATATACATTAATTAAACTAATCCGAATGGCTAATTTCCAGTTTGAGAACGAGGTTGTTTACATGTTGGCGTTGTTCTAGAATTTACATAGTACTTTAAAATAGAAAAATCTTGATTTGTGATGGTTGCATGATATTCATTCTTCATTATCGATATATCTTTTTCGAATCGAAGGCAAGCTTGCGAAGGAACATTAGTTGCCGGCAAGGTATGGATTTTAACTTAACTTGGACAAACTATCGCATAATATAATACTTGTATATCGGCATGTATACTACATGTAGTCCAAATATGTTATGCAAATTTTGTTCGTATACATTAACATAAGCGCTGCGAAAGAAAATATTATGCAGTAAATAGCCAAAACCTGCGCTTGATTTTCCCCAATTTTCAGACTGTCTTAAAAATTGATAAGACTTAGTTAATAGCATCTCGAAGTTTTTTTGAAATCACTTTGTGTGCATGTGTAGTAGTCACTGTAGATGATACTATTGGGGTTATTGTTCACACGTAGAATAGTACAGTGCTGCCAAGTTGACCAGGGGGGGGAGATATAAAAGATATGGGGGGAAATCCAAGAAATATCACTATATGTTTGGTGTCTACCTATTAGAAATTATATTAGAAATTAAGAAAACTTAGATGGCAGCAGCTCGAAGTTATTTGAAATAATGTTATGTGCGGCACAATAACTGTGGGAGGGGGGGAGGGAGGGGGGGGGAGGAGAATATAGTGGGGGCAAGTATTAAATATTTAGGGAATTTTTGTGAAGTAAAAGAAGCGTCTTACTATTCACTATAATTTGGATAGTATTGTTAGGGCCATACAAAGATATCTACGTTATATAATGGTTCCATATCAAGTCTTCTTCTGAGCCGGGTGGGTTGGGGGGGTGGGGAGGGGAGGGATGTCGAATACATCCTTGGATCGGTCCGTTAAATTAGAGAATTAACCGTGCATAGTTCTTAGAGAAAGTCCTATAACTTCACATGGATTAATAATACTTTAGTTACTCAAGTTAATTAATGGATAATTGAATGTTGATGAAACTATAAGCATTTTTAAATTAATTTTTGATTACTTGGTGGGGTCAAAGATTTAATTTATTCAAGTTACCATAAACTAATGTTTAATATGGCTTTTGAAATATAAATTACTAGAGCAACGTGTTACCACGCATTGCCACATGCGTTACCATGTACTAATAGTTTTATAATATGGCTTTTCTATTACGAACAGAACACATTACGACGCGTTACCACGCGTTACCATATGCGTGACCATGTACTAATTGTCTATTTGGCTTTTCTATTACTAAAACAATGCATTTCCATGCGTTATCTCAGATAACCATACGCGTTAATGCCTAGTAAATCTATTCATTATGGTATTTTGTTGATAAAGCAACGCGTTACCACGCGTTACCATCAAGTTTTTAATAAAATGTATATAGTAGTTTTTTTTAAATAAAAGATGGTAACGCGTGCGCAACTGATGGTAACGCGTTGTTAGTCATTGCTTGCATATCGATCTTGTAGTTTTGAACCATTAGAAATGAACTTTTATTGCGGAAGTTTTATTGTAGCAATAATAACTGTTTGATATTAGTGGTAACGCGTATGGTAACGCGTGGTAACGCGTGGTAACGCGTTGTTAAAATTTGAATTTGGAGCGAAAACAGTAGCCCATGCATATACATTAATTAAACTAATCCGAATGGTTAATTCCCAGTTTGAGAACGAGGTTGTTTACATGTTAGCGTTGTTCTTGAATTTACATAGTACTTTAAAATAGAAAAATCTTGATTTGTGATGGTTGCATGATATTCATTCTTCATTATCAATATATCTTTTTCGAATCGAAAGCAAGCTTGCGAAGGAACGTTAGATGCCGGTAAGGTATGGATTTTAACTTAACTTGGACAAACTATCGCATAATATAATACTTGTATATCGGCATGTATACTATGTAGTCCAAATATGTTATGCAAATTTTGTTCTTATACATTAACATAAGCGCTGCCAAAGAAAATATTATGCAATAAATAGCCAAAACCTGCGCTTGATTTTCCCCAATTTTCAGACAATCGTCCACAAAATATTTGAGACAAACACCCTCCCCCGATTTCAATGTTGTTAGGCACTACAATATAGTTTAATTCCAACATCATATGTTAAATTTCAACTGCCAGTGACACAGTTGCGATGCTAGTGTCACCTTATGTTCGTTTTGGACAAGTACAGTAGGTTTCAACATTGAAATAAGGGGGGAGGGGATCGATTTAAAAAGTCTCAATATATTTTGTGGACGATTGTAGATTTAAAAATTTCCTCGGGCCTTCGGCCCTCGCTTTCAGCCCCCAATAAAAAAGAGCTTCCTACCGCCCTGAAACGCTACGGAAACGACACCACCGTGTGGATTATTAATAGTTAGGATGAGGGGTCAAAAAATTTTTCAGTAAAAAAAATAGGGGGTCATAATTTTTTATCAACTTTTCTCTTGGGGGTTCCAAGTTTTAGCATGGAATTAGACATCAGTTCCTCCGGCCCACCTCCCCCCCCCCCAGCTAAAAAATGAATGCTCCCTTATTTAAAAAAATTTTCCTACTCGTTTCCTGAGTTCTGCATGGATCGCGCCAGCGGTCTTCTTGATCTGCAAATTTCTTTTATGTATTTTGAATACGTCAAGTAAGCAAGTTATTATGTCCTGTGGTCGTGCATACAAATGTTAATGGGCTATTGCATTTAATATGCGCACCCCCCCTGTTGAGGACCTCCCTTTTGTAACCCCCCTAAAGAATTGAGATTTTTACGAACCCCTGAAGAATTCCAGTCTGAAAATATTGAACCCCTGAAGAATTCCAGTCTGAAAATGTCGAACCCCTGAAGAATTCCAGACTCCTCAACTACATAAATGTATACTAAAGTAAAATTAAACATGAAAGTAACACAGCATAATGTTGCACTCTGTATCTGCTCATTTGAGCATCTCCCAGGATAAATGGCACATACGAGAGCAAAAATATTAAAGAGCACTGACTCCGAATAAGCGTAAAGGGTTTAATATTGCTCATCAGAAATTTGGAAATGTGCAATTCTGTTGCGGTATAAATAAAATAATTTTACAGTATCGCCCTCAAAAATAACATGATCGCCCTCAAAAATGGATATATAAAGACTGCTGGCGGTATAATATTTGAGAAATTCAGAATAAAATGTATTATACATAAACAGGCCTGCAAGTAAGCTTAATTAACAGACAAACAAAATACATTTTGGTTTTCACTTATTTCCAACAGACGTTACGTCATTTGATCAATTTCTAAAGTTGTTTCTTTTTTAATTTTTTAAATTAATTTGGTTAGGGTTATAGTTGGGGTTAGGGGTAGAATAGGGGTAGGGTTTAGCCTGCGAGAAGGCTCTCTGGGGGTTAGTTATGTAGCCGTTTAACACCTGTTCCATCTTCCAACAATGACAAAAGGTGGTTGGAAATGAATACTGACTGTGGTATTCTTATAGTATGATTATGCGATCGAGGCATGCTCTTTGAGTGGTTATCACAATAATAAATTTAATATCCATGGAATGCTAGCTATATACAAGTGACATCACTTAAGTACATGACGTCAGGTTCTGACCATACATTTTTGTGCAGAAATGCGTGACAGATTGTTATTTAAATTTTACTTTTCTCAATTTAAACACTTTAGCATCTAGTGAGAATATGATATGCCTATATATTAAATATCTAATATATAAATGTGTTGGTATACTGTAAAATATAGATATATTACAGTCCTGCCAATAGACGCGTTCCGAAAAATGTTGACCAGTTCATTTCCTAACTTCGAGGAGTTCCTCTCAACAATTCCTCAACGATTTGATAAGTACTTAAAAAATTCCTAACTTCCTGTTTCATTGACCAATCAGATTGCTCAAAAATAAAATATAAAATTTGATTGGTCAATGAAACAGGAAGTCAGGAACTTTTTAAAGAAAGTTTCAAAATTTTAAGGAATTGTTCAGAGGTGTTCCTTCAAGTTAGGAAATGAACTGGTCAACATTTTTCGGAACGCTGAAATAATAATTTTTCCAGCTACTTCTTGCATACCACTGGCTCAACCTACAGATAACTGAGTTACAGTATACGTACCTGCTTGCCAGCAGATAACTCAGTGATTTGTTGGTTCAAAAGCCACAAAATATGTCTATACTGTGTAATTAATGAAATTATTAATAACTTATCATTGGTGACACATGCGGAGATTGTGAAAGACATTCAAAAACCATTCTGGCCTTGAAAGACATTTAACCCATAATTTTCATCATCTTAAAGGCTCGCTTACACTTGCAATTTTTGCTGTGATTTTAGGTACGAATTTCTTCTGATGGATGTGAACGAGTGGATAAGTTATGAATGTTCAGATGAGGGTATACATATAATCAGAACATTCGTAATCGTAACTTATCAGTCAAATCGTTCACATACAGCAGAAGGAGAAAATCGCATTAGAAATCGCAGCAAAAATTGCAAGTGCAAACGTAAGACATTTGTAATCATCCTATTTTGCTTTTGGTTTGAGCCGTGCTCTACATACGCAATTTGCCTAGAGCTAATAGTGGCGTCACCTCCACAGAATAAACACAGTCTGGTTCACTGACATACACAACAGAAATTTCATCATTTTCAATTGTTGACGACTGTACGTCTGCCGAATACCAGCCTGGTTTCCATCCAGAATCTCCTATCTCCTCTGATGTCCATCGTATTTTTACATTGGAGCCAACTTCGAAATAATCTTCATAATTAACTTCCTTACTACCAGTTTTGTTCTCCATTGTGTTTTCAACCTTATTCATGTTGGAACTGTGATGTGTTTTATGGTTCAGGTATATCAATAAAGTTTCAAATAAGTTCTCTAAGTTTTCCTTGGAGACACCATATGGAATTGGTATTTGGGATTTCTTTGCTAAATTCTTTCCAGAAAATTTTCTTGTTCGGTAAATGTCCGGTTGATCAATAATTTCACAGTTGACTTGATACAATATCAATGATTGAACCAATTTAATCAAGTCCTTTATTTCGCGTACTTGCATATAAGATGCCAAATGAGATCTTCCGTTTCGCAATAAAAACACACGAAGGACCAAATTGTCTTTCTTACCAGCTGCAGACAAATTGTGGTATTTCAAAATATACTGAAGAGTTGCAGCAGGTAACTTTTTTAACATTGAAATACTTTTTGGCAACGAACCCAAATCACCTTTATAGTCGGCTCGAAAATCGTCTGGAACGTCTTCATCTTGAGCAAGTACCAACGCCTTAACAATTACGTACTTCGGACCTTTGAATGAAACATTGTTTTTCTTGCACATTTGTTCTAATTCGCCCATGTTAAGTTTGTAAAGAGGATGACTGCGCCAGGTCTCCCGTCCAATATTATCACGGCAGCTTTTGTCAGCTTTCTCTCTGTTCTTGTTGAAGTATTCAGTTACTTCTTCAATTGGTAACCATGAAAGGAGAGCTAGTTGTTGCAAGATTTCATTTGACGGATCATTTTCAATGTCAAAGAATATGTCCAAGATTCGTGTTGGCAAAAATATATCACAGTCAGTAATTTCAGGCTTGTCTCTTGCGAGTTGCTCAGTTTTTTCGTACGAAAGAAAATGGAGTTCACCAGAATGAACCCAACGGATGTAATCAGGTATTGGCTGAAGTGTTTTTCCATTGTGATCATCAAAATGTGACGCATCACGCAGCATTGTCCCATATTTGTCTTTGTTGGCTGTTCTGACACCAGACTGGTTAGCAATAATTTTGCAATCTTCGGCATACTGACCAATGTAGTTTTCATCAAGTTTCCATGTTTCAACCAAAGTATTAAAATACTCATTTTTCAGTGGTGTGTACGTCCAATCGCAGTCCATTTTACGCTCTTCATTTAAATTAAGATACTCCTTCAATTTGAGTTCGTCATTAAAAACAACGTTTTTCGCAACACCTCTAAAACACTGTATAAACGAATTTCCAAACCGTGCACATGATAAACATTGTTTAACATCTTTGGCCATCGATTCCATATTCTCGAGGTGTTCAGGACTATGTTTTTCAACGTTTTGGTGGACTTTTGAACTGCAGAATGCTCCATGTCTTGATAAGGCAACATTTTCAGCGGCGTGCACACGCTCTACAAAATTCCGTTTACTGTGGTATTCGGCAAAACTTCTCTGATTTATTTTGTTCAGCTGTAATAGGTTCAGCAGGCGAACCAGGCACATTTGTGTGAGCGCGCTGTCGGGATCCTCCCCATGTCCATTGTCGACAACGAAACTAAATAGACGCTTCAGACTACCAGTGTCTGGGTTTCTAAAAACAGAGTCTAGAGATGGCAAAGTTAACAAGTAGAACATCTCGTTCATAGCCCGAAAGGTAGTTTCTGGTTCTGATATGCCAAGGTACAGTAACGTGACCGGTTTTCCTGTCCTTGTGACCGATATTTTCTTCATTCTATTGTCTTCATGCGAAACCTCACCAACACTTTCTAAATCCAAGAATAAATGAGTCATTGGGACAACCGCGTTTACCCTTCTTTGGTCAAAGGTGTGATCTTCATAGGAAATGGGTTTCCATGATTTTCCAGGATATTGAACCGGCTGGATATCTCCGCACACTATGGCTTTCGCATCTTTGGAATCAATAACGTGGTCATTTGGCGTTTTTTCAGCTTCCTCCAACATCAAATTTACCGCTTTAGTAGACCAATGAAGATTCATTACTAAGTGAGAAACTGCATCACGTGGTGGGCGTTTTAGCGATATTCTAGCGTTAATGTTCTTTCCTGCATGGTGTCTTTTTGCAGCAAAAGAGTTGTCCTTGTAGGTGTCTGTGTAATTGTAGCAAGACGACAATGAAATGGAAAAGTTTGGTGGAGCAACTTGTAAAATAATTTCTCTAGCCTGACGCATGAAAAGATTGTTATCAATACTTTTATACATTATGTCAGTTGTTAATCTGCTGTGAGACTCTAAACCACCTTCAATGCCCTTATCACCTGCAGTAAAAATGCTTTCAAGGACAAGACCGAGTTCTGGGAATATGTCTGCTTTAAGAGGACGGCCTCTACCATCGTACGACCTACGAAACTCCTTACTTTTTCTCAATGCTATGATGCGCTTGTGCAAACGGCGTTGTGCCTCATTGGTCATGTCATTTCGTACCGTTCTAGAAGTTGTTTCAATGTTTTGGAATTGAAGCAAATTTCCCTCTAGCTCATTCTTGCATGCCATAATTGCATTTTTGTTCTTTACATTCGAAAGCTTGGCTACGAAATTTGTGCTAGTAGCTGTTGCAAAAAGACCCTTAATCAAGTCTCGATCTTTCTTTGTGTCCGCAAATCTTAATGCCGTGTTAAAGAGGTCGCCAATCTCATTTTTTATGTGATTGTTCATTTCCTCTTTAATTCCTGCTCTGCTTATATCTTCTAATTTCTTAACAACCGCATACAGGTTTTCACGTTTTTCTACGAAAAATGCGGTTTCATGCAAATGTATTTTAGATATGTTCAGATGCGGTGAAAGAGCAGCCAATAATTCAGTAGGTTTCGGACAAGGTCGCTTCAGTTTATTATTCGTTATGTTTTCTTTGTATGTATTATATGCAGTCCCAAGCTGTTTTGCAATTATAATAGGACCATTTTTTAAGAAATATTTCCCGACTTCAAGAATAATTCTATATTTTTCTTTCAAATGTTCATTTGTTTCAAATGTAATCTTTTTTTCCAAATCCACAATATTCTTTTGTAAATATCCGTCTGCATGTACAATTCGATTTCGACTGTTGTTTTTAGAGGATAACTTTCCGCGTCTCTTATACCATTGTTTTGATAGTCTGGGAAAAATAACTGAATTTTGGCTTGTTTCAGTGGTGCCTTCTTCATTCGAATCATCTTCAGTACTGACGAAGGAATACCATTTTTTTGACATGCGAGGAAAAGGTAGGAGTGAGTTGGTCTGAGGAAGTAATATTTCAGAAGGATTCATGACCGATATTGGGTCAGAGAAGATTCCACGTTCATCTGACATCTCGTCGGATTCGTCAAAAGCATTCGATGTGAGGTAGCTTTGAGAATCGCTGAGTTTAAATGATTGAGAGCGGTACCAGTTACGTGACAAAGATGGGAATTGAACGGTTAGTAAGTCACAAGATTGAGTGCCCGTACCTTTCTTTTCTTGAGATGAGGTCGGCCGACGTTCCTGTGTTCTTTTAACAACTACTGGTTCTCGGTTAACTTTTCTCTTCTTTGAGAATCCCGTAGTAATATTTGCAGCATGAGTTCTAAGTGTTAAAGAGAGTGAAGAAAGTTACATACTGTACATACGCCTAACGTGATCTTTTAACAATGTGTGGTTTCCTTGTATTTCGGTGTAACTTATCATAAGGCTGTTCATATGTTATATTTTGTCTGTCTGTCTGTCTGTCTGTCTGTCTGTCTGTCTGTCTGTCTGTCTGTCTGTCTGTCTGTCTGTCTGTCTGTCTGTCTGTCTGTCTGTCTGTCTGTCTGTCTGTCTGTCTGTCTGTCTGTCTGTCTGTCCGTCTGTCTGTCTGTCTGTCTGTAAAACCATAATTGAATAGATTAGGCACAAGCGCAATTGAAACTATATGGATCTAAAAAAGTAACAAAATTCAGTCGTCGAACTTGTGGTAATCATTATTAGAAATTACATATTACTGAGTTCAAATCAAGCGCTGAAAAATCAGTCGGGAAACTGGCACTTGAGATAGCTGTTATACGCATGCAACCAAAGCGTATTCGGAAACGCTTGTCCTCCTTAATCGAGAGCATGTCCCTATATGTCGTGTGTCGTGGGTTAAAAGTCGTGGGTCATAAAATGTGCTAAAAACGCATTTTTTCATATTTTTATTTTTAATATTTTTTCGTACTTTTTCCTTTTATGCGCTAGATAAATACAGGAAAATTTAACGCAACAAATCTCCAGTAATAAAATAATTTCTTATCCTGCTGTTATCTCAGTAGAAAAAACAAGTAATTGTTTCCGTCTCGTATAGTCTAATAAGTTTATAAATGTATTGTTTGATGATAAAATGTCCTAAGTTATAGGATATTAGGATATAGGTGTATTAGCTTTGGAAGTGTTATAGTCCCTATCATGAACGTCGCGAATAACTATGTCGATTGCATATGTCTGATGCAAACATATTGAGCTATAAATTCTACGCTGTATAAGTGGCCAACGCTCGAGCCTCAAATTTTGCTATTTTATCTCCTAGACCTAGTATATGTTCCTAGACCTAGTATATGTTCGTGGCCCTTAAAAGAAGACAAACATTTCATCTGACAGTGTATGTGGCGTTCGGAAATATTCCATAAATTGCTACGATTTGGGATTTCGCGATTGAAAACCGAAATGATTTATTGATTTGTGCGATGTCGCCATCATGTCGGGCTATTTGCCAACCGAGCGCGCTAGGCGCTAGCCGCTGCTATTTTGACAGAATATGATACCTCTACACTTTTCAGCCGTAATATACATAATGCGCGGATTGTAATCATATACATATCGTTTAATTTAGCTTCAAAAATTTATTTTGTTAAATGTAAAATGCGCGGCATGTTGCGTACATTATCAAAGAAAAAAGGTTGACTTTATTAGACTGAAATAAGCAAGATTTCCCGTTACATACATGATTTATAACGAGGCGGCTTTGCATGTGCTCTGCCTCTGGCAACTATGACACCATTGCGCTCCGCGGGAACCAACACGAATAACATGTTTTTTTATCAAGTTTTTGAAGCAAATTAAACGATATGTATATGATTACAATGCGCGCTGAAAATTACGGCTGAAAAGTGTAGATGTATCATATTCTCGGTCGAAATAACACTGGAAATCCCAAATCGTAGCAATTTATGGAATACTTCCGAACGCCACATACACTGTCAGATGAAATGTTTGTTTACTTTTAAGGGCCACGAACATATACTAGGTCTAGGAGATAAAATAGCAAAATTTGAGGCTCGAGCGTTGGCCACTAATTATACAGGCACAGCGTAAAATTTATAGCTCAATAGACAATATGTTTGTATCAGACATATGCAATCGACAAAGTTATTCGCGACGTTCATGATAGGGACTATAACACTTCCAAAGCTAATAAACCTATATCCTATAACTTAAGACATTTTATCATCAAGCAATACATTTATACTCTATAGGCTTATTAGACTATGCGAAACGGAAACATAACATAATCAAACATTTACTTGTTATACTATATAGATAACAGCAAGATAAGAAATTATTTTATTACTGGAGATTTGTTGCGTTAAACTTTCCTGTATTTATCTAGTACATAAATGGAAAAAGTACGAAAAAATATTAAAAATAAAAATAATATCTTTGTGAAAAAATGCGTTTTTAGCACATTTTATGACCCACGACTTTACCCACGACTTTACCCACGACACACGACTTTTAAACACACGACATTCCTAAGGCTAAACTGCATTTTCACGAACTGGCGGCTTAAAGCCGCGGTTTTTACTTTTCCACTAGCGAATTTTTTCGCGCGAAGCGACCTTTTTCCTTTCTCGGCATCCATTTTGCCACGTCTTGCTGACGTAATCAAAGGAAAAAGGTAGCTTCGCGCGCAAAAATTCGCTAGTGGAAAAAGTGGATTTCCATTCAGTGCAAAATGTCGCAAAATTTTCAAATGTGTGCAGTGAACTACAGCTAATGAGATTTATTCCGCTTGACTGTTTGTATTTCAAAAGAAAGCGATCGCAAAAAGTCGATCGCGCAACATTTGCACTGAATGGAAATCCGCCTTATATGTACAGTACATGTATAATTTTATCAAGCTATAAATCCCACTCCTGACGTTGTCAAGACCATAGTTCATGAGGTTAATTTTAAAATGATCCATAATGACGGTATAGGTCATTCGTTTCAGTCAAAATAATTCAAGAGTTAAGTCTGGTATGAAAGATCTGTAACACGATAATAATGCTAACATAAAATTACAAAAGCTGTATGGTACAAAATATAAAGAAAGGTGTTATAAAATATCTGTCAACAAACAGCACATTAATTGAAAATAATTAGTGCTTTCAACGCTTTGAGTTTTGTCCCGTCATTATAAGTGTAGCTATAAGCTCATTTATATTTACAACGTTCATATACCAATATATATAGTAGAAATACTAATAGGAAACACTATTGTACTATAAGTCTATAACGTGTATATAAAAAGACCTGAAGAGTGAAGGGCGAAGGCATGCAAAGCGTCGAATAAACTAATTGTTTTCAATTAATGGGTTGTTGACAGATTTATAACACCTGTCTTTAGATGTATTAAATTGTATCTGTGATATCAGAATTTAAGTTAGCCCTTTCTGGTTACATTTTAAAATATCAGTTTGAGCGTAAATAATAGATCTTCATATTGTTAAATAAAAAACTGCAGAGTTCGAAAATGTCCGCTAAACTGCAAGTTTCACAAAATGTGTGAAAATTTTAATTTTATGCAAACATGGGTAGTCTGGTACGTACTGGGGTCTGCCAGTATCTTCACCACTAAAATTATTTCGAAAAGAAATGTTTTCGACTACAGGAGAATTGTTTTTGTCAAAAACCACTCTAAAAATGGCTTCCGTACAAAAATGGAAGGCCGCTTCAAACGTAATTTTAATTCATAGGTTGCAAATTTGGAAGGTGGTTCATGCACTGTCAAAGTGCATGCCAGACAGCTTGATGTACACTACCCCTAATTC
The DNA here is from genome assembly GCA_902702795.2 of Paramuricea clavata. NCBI lineage: Eukaryota > Metazoa > Cnidaria > Anthozoa > Malacalcyonacea > Plexauridae > Paramuricea > Paramuricea clavata. The sequence goes on from CACRXK020008001.1 coordinate 12,953, forward strand.
CTAAAACGTGGACTTTTGACTGACTTTGAACGCATGATTGATTTTAAGTATGATTGATTTTAAGTATGATTGTTTTTTTTAAAGAAAACTTTTAAAATTATGCGCAAAAGGCTACTATGGTCTGTGACTATGGCAAGAAAGTCCAAGTTTTAGAGGTCGCGCGTCGGACATGTATATCGAGTAGTCTGGTACTTTGATAATGCATAAAACACCTAAATTTGCACCCTATGATTTCAAATTGCGTTTTGAGCCTCCCGGATATTTTTGTGCGCAAGCCATTTTTTAAAAACAACCCTCCTGCATTGCTTGCTTAATTCATGATTGAGTCGGTTTTCTTTGATGTACCGAGGTGATTATTTTCAAAATTATTTTCACCAGTGCTAGATTAGTTCCACTTTGAATATTAATCAGTTGAAAATATCAAGGAAAAGTAAGAAAATCGTCGTTCAATGAAAACGAGACAGACAAAACTTTGTTGGAAAACCTCCACAACCATGAATTAAATATGAATAAACACCTCGAAAGTCGGGATTTATGTCAGATAAATTGAGATAATGCTCTTGGACGCTGGGCGTCCTCGGGTCATTATCTGACATAAATCCCTCCTTCTCGGTGTTTATCCTGTACATAAGGTTTTCACAATTTTTGCGAAATTTACAGTTTAATTAGTCATGGACATTTTCGAACTGTGCAGTTTTATTTATACGCTTATGCCAATAGATCTTTAACGCAACCAGACTGAAAGGGCTACATAATCTCTAACTCTAGTGATACATGATCAACTGATACCATTATCACGATAAGGACAAGGATTTCATGCGATTTTAAATGGGCTATCAATGTTTTAAATCGAACAAGCCTTTTGAGAATATTTAGGGCCTGTAGTACTATAACTGATACATAATGCATAAATTAAATATCGGATGAAAAAGTTTCTTACCGTTTACAAGTATCCTGTGCATGGCTGTTTCCACTACGTAAGGCAGGAAATTCATCTTCGTCAAACAAGAATGGTTTAACTTCACTATGTTTTGCTGGGAACAATGGCACAAAATGATTAGGTTGGAAACCGACACCAGACGTACTATTCAAGTTCGAATCCCTTGTAAACATAATATAAAGTGTTTCTCGTGGTGAATTGTGTGTTTCGCGAAATTCACGTTGTTGTCGTCGAGGGAATACCTTTCCATGAAGTACTGCTCTGATTGACTCGTGCACTGGTGGATACACAGAAAACAATGGTCGGTCCAACACCGTGGACAATCCCATTACTTGAATAAATGCACCCCACTTTTGTGGTGTACTAGTTGCAATTGCCTCTTGGCGTACAATACTCTCCTTGTTACTAAGATCTTCATAATCACACGATAGCGTGAGGGCAAAAACACCATGTTGGCTGTAATGCGTCTGGGTGAATGGTGTTTGAAAATGAGAATGATTGGCGTAATAGCGTGCATTTACGTAGAGTTCTCCGGCAACAAGAAGCCTTAAAATATTACATAGCTCTTCACTGCCGTAGATAGCGATAGATGCAGAATTGTATAAGCAATTTCCATTTGCCATAGAAGGTTTTGGTACAAGTGGAACTGGGACATCTTCAGGCATTAGTAAAGTAGATAGGTTGTCATCGGCAACCTTTTCTATAAGTGAGTAACTATAGCTACTATTGCGTTGTTGAGTTAACAGCCGAAGCTTGTTTTCATACTTTAGAACAACACTTCTGCACTGAGCAACATCGTTTTCGATCATTGCTTTCTTCAAGAGCGCCATATCTCGCAGAGTATCCTCAAAAAACATATCGAAAATAGGAACAAGCCTTGTAGCAAGTCAAGCAACGTAGTTTTTAACAAATATAGTAATCAGTGAAATGTTTTATATGATTTAAACAATGGCAGGCCCTGTCATTTATACAATCTTAACGGGAAGTTGAAAATATGGGTGTAACCGATTTCGGCATTAATTAGACCAACTCCTTGATAAGAAACCACGCACCTTTTTTTGAATGAATGTAAAATATCCGTCTCTTCCGTGTGTACCTCTTGATAATGCAAAGCTGTTAATTAAACCGTAAAATGTCGGTCACACCCAGCTATCGTTTTCGACAAAAAATGCATACCACTGTTCAAGCGCTAAATTAACATTGCTATAGTTAGTCATTATTGTTAAATTTGCCTTAAGAATTAACATTATTTGTTAAAATCATTAAAATCTTAAACGCTACTTTTCAAGGGAAAAATTGTCATTAAGTGTAGACTAAATGTTAGTCTAAAAGTAAAACGTATTTCCAACCCACGCGCAAACACCATGCCATGCCATGCCATGGCATCCAAGTGCTTGGCAGTGTATTCAATCGGGATGTCTCAGTGTTTGTTTTAAAAACTGTAATTATCTTGAAAGCGACAAAAGAAAATTGTTAATGTTGTCATGCACAATACATATATGACTAAAGTTTTTTTTTCCATTTTGGTGAAGGTAATTGCAGCTGCAGGTAACCGTCAAAATTTATAGTTTACTAGACAAGTGCGACGACCATACAACTGGTCGCCTAAATTAAAAAGCAATCCGATCTGAATCAGTTATATAAGCTTATACGGTAAACAACAATTTTTAAATAGATCTAGCGGTTGTAAAACATATATATATATATATATATATATATATATATATATATATATATATATATATATATATATATATATATATATATATATATATATATATATATATATATATATATGGATTGAATTATGCTACTGCATGAATGCTGTATATAAGTGCATGTATGCATGCATGGGCTTAATCATATATGTACCACCCACTCACCAGCACGTAATTAAATGCATGCTTGCAATCAATGGGAATGCCTGTGGCATGCTTTTTGATTAGATCTTGCATACGGTAAGTGGTCGGGAAAAATAACTTAGAGGAAATTGCTAAAGTTAATGCGACTTGTGATGAGTAAAAATTGTTTAATTTAAAACACTTAAACATTGTCTATCATATATACAATTGCAGTTAATGTATGTTACATACAATTTTTCATGCAGTATACAACTGTAGATTGTTCAGCGTCTTTACTAATTGGCATTGCTACTATTTCATGTTGTCAATTATTAATTACTTTCATATTCAGTTTTTATGTCTTTAGCGATGTTTTCAATTTCGCCATCGGATAGCTCGTCATATATAACACTCTTTTTTTTGTCTCCATCTGGCTTGTCCACGTTATGAGTTGAAACGTGTAATGACTCTAAAGATTTGTGGAGTTTGCCTTGACATTGTTTCAAATTGCTGAAAACTGCATCAAATTTTTTTTCAAGAACTTCTCTTTTACCTTGATTCCTATCAAGATCGGAACAAAAATTCTCATATCCACGTTTGACATCGAAATGAGCCTTCTCGACTTCATCAAGATTTCTCATGATATTTTTTCCTTCTCCAATCTCAAAGACAATTTGTTCTTTCACGACCAGTTCTTTAACTTTCACTTTCAGAAGCTCAGTTCGTTTCATTACCCATGAAGATTCTATGACACCAAGAAGTTCTTGCTTCATCCATCCTTGAAGGCTTTCATCTCTCTCAATTTGCGATACCATGTTATTATGAAATCTCATCTTTTCTTTTGATAGGAGCCCTGTCACTTCTGATATTTCGTCCTCGGTATAGACCTCTAACTTGCGCAGTTTCGGTGAGATTTTTTTTTGTGGAGCAAAACAATTACCAAAGGCACCCTTCTCGAACACAGGCTTATTACCACCGGGAAGGCAATCAGCGCTTGATAAATATTCTCAACTGGCGCATTGATTATTCTAATTGTAATTTCTGCGTTTCCATCAGACTTACTTAAAACACTGCAATCTTGCACAAGGGTTTTAGACTCTTGTTTAGATTTCAGTGGTGTCCCAAAGAGTAAAAAGTTAAAATTTTGTCTATCAGTGATATCGACACGTTCCCGAACTGACAATAAAGTATCACTACGGCGTACATTCTTGATTTCCGCAAATATTTTACCACAATTAGTTTTCAAAAACAAAGAGTGTTCCATTACTGGTTACAGTGGTTAGGCTATATTCTATATAATACTATAGTCTTGTTCAATATGTTGTCTGGTGCTCTGATAAAGTTCAAAGGTAATTAACTGATTCCATATGTGTCGGAAACGGTTAGGGCGTGCTAATAGGCTTAACGCAAAATATTTTAATTCCTTACTGGCATGCACAAATATTTTTTTAAAATTTATTTTATTTATTATTATTATTTCCCCTATGTACATCTTTATCACTATTTACAGATTTTTTCTAATAATATTGGGCTAGAGACCTACTAGAAACCCTCACAGCTAGCTTTTTCATTTAGGCCCCTAGTTAAAGTTCATAGTTAACTATTAATTAGTATAATTACAGTAAAAACAGAAAGATTATTTCCTAGAGTATATTATTTACAAAAGAAGAAAAGAACGACAGAATAAAAATAATTAGACTACAAATATAAGTTGTATAAAGCATAGTGTCATACAATTTATTGCGATATAATGTGCAAGTAGAATGCATTCTGAATAAATAAACAATGTTCAAATAAAACCATGCCTATTTTTGCCTTATATACATACTGTATTTACCACATATGTTTCATTTAATATCAAGAAGCTACTCGTAAACTATCGATTCACTGCAGTAATTCCGAACAACTGTTCAAGCGCATGCACATTTGTTGGGATACGGTTGCTTCATTTCAAACACTAATCCTTTTTAAATTAAATTATGTCATTTTACTTCGTATGGCCCTCGTTTTGAATTTTTTAATTATGGTATATATAGTACAAGACGACTATTTTTTACATGCACGCGAATTATACAATAAAGCTCATTTAGGCCGGACATCAAATTTTTAAAAAATAATGAAGTTTATCTAGTGATTTTATATAACTAGTATATTATATAAGTCAATCAATTCAATTCAATACACGATTGGTACAGTTAATTAGTAATATTTTATTCTGTAACGCAAAATGCCGAGCCTTATTCAGGGTTCACTTTTGACACTCGAATTGTTGTTTATCATCACTGTTAAAAGTTCAATTAGATACATGCGTTTGCACACGAGTAGCTGATCCGACTATATTGGCATGGCACGCTAATTAGGGCTTACATAAAATAAAGTACTTTATATAATTTAAAGGAACAAGATTAGAGTAGTCTCGCAAGGGCATTCCATGAAATGAAGCCGTGGATATCTGACATGTAATTTGTCCTTGAGTAACGTACATTCACATTCAAACACGCTGTATTTGTGATTAGGACACCAAAACAATTGTTATATATATATAAAGCACTTTAATTCGTACGTATAGGATTAGACACTCGACATATGTTATCCACGACCTCGACTTTCAAACCTCGAGAACTCGATACCGCCATCAAAAACAATTATCACCTACTTATAGATTAAGTTATCTCATTTCCTCAACGTTTAAATGACACTTCCTGTGTTACAACAAAGAATTTCAGCAATGTTGGTATGTTTACAGCATTTCCTGTTTGCAAGTTTAAAAACTGGTTTAAGCGAGGTCTGCTTCTTATAATTATATTCTCTCCAAAGTCCAAACTACAGAAATTAGTTATCCTATAAGTTTTGCCATTGCCATAATTTATAATGCCCGCGTGCATAAAGATCGAAAACAACGGCTCGGTTGTCGCAGTTATACCTGCCTTTGAACTTACAAGAAACTTGGAAGAACTCAGAAATAAAATCGACGAAGACGAGTTGCTAGAAGGGAAGTTTACATTTACTGGTGTCACCTATCAAGAGGAAAAAGACACGGCAGTTGAAGATGTGGTACTCTTTGATGATGAGCATTGCGAAAGCAGTAACAAAAAAGTTGTCAAAATACAGGTAACGTCAGCTGAAGAGTGCGAAGTGAACGACATTTGTACTGGATACACTGCAAAAACGCCCAGTTCTTCCAATGATGAAGTTGAAAAATGGAAATCTGCTTTCAGGTATCAATCGCCGTGGGAAGTAAAGAGGATTAAAATCTACTCTGATGACGAAGTTAGAAAGGCAAGGGGAATGCGTTCGGAATATTTGAAATTCTGGAACAAACGAGTAAAGGAATTATGTCGACAAATCCCAAATGCATCGAGAAAGAAAATAACCTCACAAGTAGATGAAGAATGGAGGAAAGAACAAAACAACATTCTAAGTGCAGAAGCAAGCATTTTGGAAAAAATCGGTGGAAAGTCGCCTGAAGGACTGAAGCCAGGCACTTTGCACACCAACATGAAAGCAATTGACGACGCACGAAGTGATCTAGAAGCAACCGAAGCAATGCTGGCAAACAAAGACATTTCAGCAGTTGAGAAACAACGATTAATTGCCAATCAAAAACGTGCAAGATCACATTTGAAGCGTGCCCAGGAATCCATGAGAAAAAACTTGAACGCAAAGAAACAAAAAACAGACTGACTATAGTATACACTGAGTAGTATATAGTATATATAGTATACACTGAGTAGTGCTTTTTTATTTATAGGCTTTATATAGGTTTTCTAATTCAAATTAGCATATGACATTGACATCATTTAATATCATTGATCAATTATTGTAAAAATTAGTATCAAGTTATAAATATAGACAACGCATACCTGAATGTTGAATAAAAAATGATTTTCGAAATATATTACTGTCAATAGAATATTGGAGCAAATATATATTGCTTGGTTTTTGAAAACTAGTTGAGACTTGATGTACTATTTAAAATATGAGCAGCAGTGTTTTATCAGTTATAAAGATACGAGGCGAAGCCGAGTATCTTTAGGTCTGATAAAACACGCACTGCGAATGTTTTAAATAGTACTTCAAAAACGATCGATCTAGTAAATTCATTGGCGAAGTAATTTTCAAAAAATACGTTGTGTAAGTCGAGAAAATCAAACTTAAAGTTTGTATAAATCAAGGGAAATCTCTATCACATAATAAATTAAGATACGACACGCTTATGATTAGTTTTCTTTGTATTTTCCTCATGAATTATTAATGAGTTTTTGAAATACAGTTGAGTACTTAAAAGTTGGCGATCGCTTGCTAAGACAATTACTGAATTAGAAATATTATACAGGCTCTTTATATACTAGTTAGACACATATTAAAATTCAAGTAAATTTAAATAGGCAATTTTAATTAATTGCACACGGGCAAGATAACCATGCTCGAAATATCTGTTCAATATGTGTCAACGCCGGAACTGATGGCTGTTGATTAGCGCGCTTGAAACAATTCGCAGTACAATGCCAAAAGGCAACACACTCATTGCAACTGCGCCAAATTCATGAAAGTACTGAGATTTTAATGTGACCTGGTTAAGCCTAGATCTACTGCATATATACACACTCTGATCACAGTCGTGCATTTTCTATTCCTCGAGAATTATACAAAAACTGTTTTGTGCAAATGTATTTTCGTGGTGAAACATTCACTTAGTCATCGTATGGACCGGTGTCCCAGGGGGGGGGGATGCGAAATTCCTAAGAAACTCTCCCCCCTTTAGGAAATTCGCCCCCCTTTAGAAACTTCGCCTTTTCTTTAGGATTTTCGTCCTCCGTTCAAAATTTCGCACTTCCTAACAGTTGCATTGATAATTATTACATGGCTTTAGTCATTTGAGATCAGTATCAAATAAAATTTAACATCGTTAATTAAGCCATCTGTGGATAATAAGCAGAGTGAAGTGGTGCCAAGATTACATGTAAATTGGCGCAAATTAACATACAGCTATATTCATTATCTCGCATAATTTATATAGCCAAAGGCAAAACTATTTATTAAAGAATTTTAACTCCGAATTATTCCAGTGAAATATAAGAATTTAAAGATGATGTAAAGTCCGTAATGTAAACAAACGCTTTGTTTACATTTTGAACTCAGTGCTACAGTTGTAAAATATGATTAGATATATATTATACTGAATTTTTAACACTTTTCTTGTTCGTTATGCTTGTAAATGAATACAGACTAGAGATTCAATTCAAGAAAGTTCGGAAGGGGCGAAATATTAACAACATTCCAAAGGTTGCTCCCCCACTGATGGAATGTTTTGATGCGCAGAATATATGCGCAGAACGGACTTTACCGCATCTTTAACCCCAAAGAATTATTCCAGGCTAGCCCCAAAGAATCCTGGGTGAAATCTTTAGAATTCCAGTGAAAACAAAGTAGGCTACCCCGAATAAATCTTTGACTAACCCCCGAAGAATTCCTGTGAAATGTTCGACAAACCCCGAAGAATTCCGGTGAAATCTTCGACAAACCCCGAAGAATTCCGCGTGAAATCTTCGAATAACCCCGAAGAATTCCGCGTGAAATGTTCGACTACCCCGAAGAATTCCGGTGAAATGTTCGACAAACCCCGAAGAATTCCGGTGAAATCTTCGACAAACCCCGAAGAATTCCGCGTGAAATATTCGAATAACCCCGAAGAATTCCGGGTGAAATCTTCGACTAACCCCGAAGAATTCCGAGGTCCTCAACAGGGGGGGTGCGCATATTAAGTGCAATAGCCCATTTCGAGAGAGCAGGACTTCGCATTTGTAAACAGCCGGTTTGAGCATGCGCAGATCTAATTATCCAATCAGAAAGCAAGATTTCTTGTATGAATTTACTATGAA
>CACRXK020008002.1:0-21613 GCA_902702795.2 Paramuricea clavata
AAATTCAGATTGGAAAAACAACGGGAAACCGATATTTCGATTTTAAAGTTCAAGAGGACGAATCAGAATTTACCAGAGTGGCTTGTTTTAGCCCTGAGAAAAGAGATGTGTTAAAACGAAAACAAGAGTCCAAGGACCCTGTATGTCTAACGAACGTAAGTCCTCAAAAGAAAAAGTACAAACCCGATATAAAAGAGTACACAATGGGTAAATATTCGAGCGTGGTTGATGGTGACAGTTTATACTTTCCATGGAGATTAAGTCCAGGAGCTGACACAAATCCAGTATCAATTGAGAACATTTTCGGCAAGAAGGAAGTTGGAGAGTCCATCTGGTTTCGAGGAAAAGTCGTTTCGATTTCTGACCCCTATAGTGTGTATTCATCTGCTATGGAAAAAAAATTGCAAAAGCGTGATTTGATCGTTGCAGATCCCACAGGCGCGATGTTCCTTTCCCTTTGGGAGGGACTTGTCGACCAAGTTGAAATTCAGAGGTCGTACCTCTTTACGAATGTGAAAGTCGCATTTTTTAAAAAGAGATTTCTAAATACTACATCAAAGTCAGTCATCAGCGTTCTCGAGGAAAGCATCGAACTCCCACGCAAAGTTGAGGAGAGAGTAAAGATACTGGAGATGCAGGAGAACAACATTGAGAAAGTTCGAGGCAAAATCTTGAGCGCAGAAGTATCGCAGACATTTGTGTGTATCAATTGTAAGGGTCGTATACACGAGGATCTGATCAACAATGCCAAGTCCGTTGTCAAGTGTCAGCAATGCAATCTTAGCACCTTAAAAAAAACATGACGAGTCACATGACGGCAAATATAATCATCCAAGCCGAAGGTGACGATAAAACAGCGTCGGTGAGATACCATTGCCCAATGGTCGCATTAAGATCCCTGTTTGCAGTTTTGAGCATTACGGAGGGTTACAAGTTCAAAGAACAGGACATAACCGAACTATCCGAAGATATGGTTGTCGAAACCCTGTTGCATATTGGCGAAGTGGAATTTGAAATCCGAAAGGAAGAAAAGTTGATAGAGTCGATGAAATTACTGTAATTGCTTAAACATTTGATTTCATTTAAACAGACAGACTACAGGTACTTGGTCTTGGCATGTTGTGTTGATATTTACAGGAAAACTGGTATTCTTACCAGACGTAAATTTTTACTAACTTGGAACCCTGAAATTGTTTTTGTATAAACATTGCATAAACATTTTGTATAAACATTGTTTTGTATAAGCATTTTTGTTACGTGATTAGTTTCGGCATTTTGCAGATTCTAAGCATGTTGTAATTAGATGCAAAGTTGTACAACTATTTTCGAGCATTCTGTGAAAGAAAACACTAGAACTAGGCCTAGGGTTTGGAAAATTTTAAAGGAAACTAGGCGTAATTTGCAAACATTCTTTCAACTCTGACAAACAATAAAATTTGAATTGATGTTTTGAAAGTGCATCTTCTAGCTGTCACTGACATTTACTGCAAGCACTCAAGTGGCTTCCTGAATTTATTTATAGACAACATGCATTTTAAGGTGTAAACAATTTATTTAAAACTTTTATATATGTTTGTTACAACTTTGTATCTAATAAAAACATGGGTTGGGGGCTGGGGAATTGTGTTTACTTACGAGGCTCAGCTAGTGTATTATTATGAAGAACAGTTTTGTTTTGATGCTTATAAATATCACATGAGTCTTCTATTGTTAAAAATTTGATAAAAATGATCTGGTGGCAGTGTTGATTTTTGTTTGCAAATTTTGGGGGTATAGTTCCATGCAAGGGACAGATCCACAAAGTCACATTTTGCCCCCCTCCCCAGGAAGGAAAAGTCCCTTTTTTCTAAATTTATACAAACAAACCTACGAAAAATAAATAAATTTATCCTTTGTCCTTGTTTAACAAAATCGATTTAAATTGTTACGTTTTTCTACTAAGTAATGATAAATTATTGTTAATAATTTTTTATTTTTTGTGCATTTTTTCTTTTATTTCAAATACAAGTATACTTAGGATAATTTTACAGCAAATTTAAATGCTCAGAATGCAGGAAATGGCATTTCCAGGCTTCAAACTTCAAAAACGTTCTGGGGGAGTATGCCCCCAGACCCCCCTATTCATCTGTGGTATGTTGGCCACACAGGTGGCCTTCAGCCATTCCTATCCCCCTCTAGTATATTATCTCACAGAAAGGTCCCTTTTCAAAAAATCCCCCCCCCCCAAGGAAAATCTTTAAAAAAGGCCCTGAACAGTATACCAAAAAAACCTATTATTGTAAATGTCTGTTTACATATTAAATTTATACTTCTGACAACACCATATGTTGTTCACACATGCGATAGTGTAATTGGCCACAAATGAAAGAATATATACCAATTTATGAAATCCACAGCAATCAGATGGACAAAAAATTGTTTGCAGAAGGAAGCAGGCGCAAAAAAATTGTTTGCATTGACGAAATGTCCATTCCCCTCGCCCAAAAAAAATAATGGTACGTCCCTAAAGTGTAGCGGCTGGCAATAACGTCTTGGGCATATACATAGCTTTACGAATACTAGTCATTTTGCATTAACCGGCCGTGTTGTCGATTTCAGGTCAATTTTCAAAGAGCGGTCTCTCCAATTGGCAATTTAATACGTCTCTATTAAAAATAAGGAATATTCGCAAATTTCTTTCTGAAGTACCGAAGTACTGAACATAAATTCGTAATTTTATAGTTAGTTAATACATTTGACATCCCTAAGTACAATTTCTTACGCTGAATCGAACGTTTGTATTTTTTATCCTTATTGCGCCATTAGGCATTACGAATACAATATATTTCACACTACAGTTTTCACGTTTCCACAGATATTAACTAACTATTTAATAAGGACTGTTGTTGGATAAATTTTATATTGGTATGACACCAATATGCTTCTCATAAAGTAGTTATCTATTAAAACTACGTTGTGTAGTTTACTGTAAGTTATAATCTTTTACCTTGAAATTGTCTTTGCCTTTGGCTCGTTTATATTCAGATTCAGTATATTATGATCGTGCACGGGAATTCGACGATCCAAATTCGGATTTTCAGAGTCGTGCACCAAGAAAAATGCATTAACTAAACTAGCAAGAATGTCTAGAGTTGGACACAATGCAAAATCCATAAAAAACAGGTACAATTCGTTGAAATATTTTGAAATATTTTGCCCACTCCACGAAAGGCCGCCATTTTGATATTAGGCAGCTCATTAATATTCTATTTTGTGGCTATCGAAGAAAATTGGAGATCCACTATTGCTGATCCACTATTGCTGATCCACTATTGCTGATCCACTAAAAATGCGTGCCGAAACCTATACTCGCCAGGGCACAGAGTGCCCCAGCGAGTAATTATATTAAATTAAGCATAGTTTTTCATCCCATGGTATTTTTTTTTAGGAAATAAGGATATTTAATTTCTGCCATGTATATTAGTTATTTTCTGCATAATCAGCAATTTACTTGGGGTGATGAATGGTCATTTTCTTGTAAAATATTATACTTACACAAATTTTTCCTTCCAATAACCACCCCTAAAAGCAACCCTTCTAAGCTGTCGCTTTTGCTGTCGCTTTTGCTTTTCGGAAGTTAGAGCTATGTCGGCACTGCCGTTTCAGGGCGGGGTCATTTTCAGGACTTTCGTCCAGGATTCAGGTTTTGGCACATATGCCATGTTGACCGCCATCGTCATTTTACCCTAAAACAGTTGAGATTACCTGTGGTAAATGAAATGCATACAAACTCATATACAGGTCCTAGACTAAATAGCTCTACGCCTAGGCCAATGTAATGTAGTTTCTACAAGATTCGTCACGCCACCGAGTTTTACAGTTTCAGAATACCCCGAATACTTGAAAATTGCGACTATACGATAAAATAAAACAAAGATTGTGACGGGGATAAAATTTGTAGGCAGGCATTGCTCCTGAACGGCAACTAGTGTTGGTGTCCGGCGAAACAAGCTAATCCATATATTCCTGTACAGCGTAAACAGGTTACGCGGGGTTTTATATTTGTGTTTATTTATATTGAAATAAGTCAGATCTATAAGAGCATATTTAAACTAAGTATTAATAGCAATAGGCCATACTGTTCAAGACGAGAGAAATCAAATTTCGTATGAATCACAGCTTGCATGGAGACACCTAGAATCTAGATGCAGCTTGGATGCAGCTTTGCCTGTGGTTGAAAATCCCCAGAAATGTCGGTATATCTTAGAAAACATAGACTGGGGTCTTCAGAGATTTCAGCTGATTCGTGCCAAACTTCGCTCTACACATAAGGCCACTACAAGTTAATCTTTAGTTTCTGGTCGCCGCCCGCGTCCTTTCTCCGCAAAGTATTATTTCAGGACTATTTTGTTGTTTACAATTAATTTCTAGTTTTTGGAAATTTTCGCGAAAGATTTAACTTATAGAACGATAAATATTCAATTTACACTAAAAAGACCTAGCAAAATGTAGTATTGAATGGTAAAAACCGCTGCCTTATCGAGATTACGAGGTAAAAAAACTAGAAATATTAATAGATCATTTTCATATGTAAAATCCTTTGTAATCTGTCATGCATGTCGATTTATAAATAATATAAATGCAATTTATGTAAAATTTCATAACAATTTGATACAAATAGCATGAAAAGGGACAAGAAAGACCACAAAAATGTGGGCAAAGCCACAATTGTATTAAATTTATATGTCCTATATTACGAAAGTCACCGAACTGTGGAATCGCATAAAAAATTCGTATATCGACCCCACAAACGTCTACGACCGCGCCTACATAGTTTTGCATGTTTACAATTCTAATTTTGAACAACCAATCAGGTTCTTGGTAACAATTACAATTAAACGTCGATTGGCTGTTTAAAATTAGAATTGTAAACATGCAAAAATATGTAGGCGCAGTTATAGACGTTTGTGGGAGTGGTGGCGATACGAATTTTTGATGCGATTCCACAGTTCGGTGACTTTCGTAATAGTCCTAACCACCCGCCCGCCCGCGTTGTAAACGAAGGTAAGGCCGGACCAGAACCTAAAGATTAACTTGTAGTGGCCTAAATAATATCGATTGAGATGTCTTTTGGCTGTTTATTTGTTTCGACGACTTGTATATTTCATAGTAGCTGTCAAATACTGCCAGTTTTTAGGTAGTCACGTGACCGGCCAAGACCAGGGCTTTCTCGTGCCTCGCCTCGTCCTCATAAGAAAGCCCTGGGAACGAGGTTGGACTTGTTGAGATCAAAATCTTGATTAATCTTTTTTTTATATATCAATCGCATTTCTTTTCAACATGGCGGTCATGCCAAGTGATAGCTCCGATAAAAATATATTAAACCAGCTCCAAAATAATTTCTTTAACGTTCAAGACAAGTACAAGGTGCTTGTTGAATATGACAGTAGCAATGACAGAGTGAAATGGAACGGTAACTTTGAGATTTTGAAAACTTTTGTGGCCGATTTGTTTGGCGAACAAAGCAAGTGGATTTCTCCTGGCGGGCGAGCAAAATCCTTTCGCAGTAGCCAAGTCTCAATTACCTGGTACCCTCTCAAAAAGTCACTTGTGTTTCAAGGACAAGCTGGTATTAAATTGAAAGATTTGATTATCGGTTTGGCTGGCTCAAATATGGCGAAAGACTGCGAAAATATTACTCTGAGTAGCGTTATAGATCAAGAAAATTTTGACCAGCTAGCAAGAAACGTTACTAACATTGAGTTGTCCGTCAAACAGATTGGTGTTGCAATGAAGAAACTCGATAAAGATTTCCAGCTGATGGCAAACTATATAAAAGATCGCGACAGGAACCATAGAGACACGACTCGTGATATTGGTGTTCAAACAGACTTTAACTTGGTAAGTGAAATGCGTGCCCAAAGCCAAACGGTTTGTTCTGTCTCGCATAGCGAACTCTCAACAGAATTAGAGGGAGCCAAGCTAGACATTGTTTTGATGGAGTCTAAAATTGTTTGTGGTCTTCTAACAAATACCAAAAAAAATGGAACAAATTCGTGTTGAATTAGTTGATCAAAACAAGGCTTTAAGCAGCAAGGTAGAAGCTTTAGAACTAGACTTAAAAACCTGTAAATTAAACCTACACGAATTGGAACAAAGGAACACAATTAATTACTCGAATCAACAATGTGGCTCAATTACACCTATGGGAGATCGGTCGATTAATTCCCAAATAGCGCCTAACAATAACACCAAGGTCGAGGCAAAGATAAATTATGCAAATTCCCACACTTTCAACCAAAGAAAAGAAATAAATCAGGAAACTAAAAGAAATAACTGTGAGCTGTCTCTTGATCAATCCTGTATTGTGGTTAAGGATCAAAGTACTGACATTAATCTAAGCAGGAGTCAACATGTATCTAAGCAAAATGAGGATAGATGCGGCCTCCCAACTATTATTTTTAACACGCTCCATCAAATACCACAGCACGATCTTACAAATCAGTATTCCATCCCGACGCGTATTACAAGTAGGGAAAAAATACAATCACTGAACCCAAATTGGCAACAGGATAAACATTCCTCAAAAACCTGCCAAGCTAAGGAGGTTTTTCGGAAGAGTCGGAGGGGCAAGCGAAAAGACAAAATGTTGTTCTTCCAATATTATTATTAGATGCCACTATGGAAAAAGAAACGATCATGGGTCAAACCATTCCTGTAAGAATAACAACTCATAACTACAATTGCACGAGGTTTCGGAATAAATATAAAACGTCCGATTTTAACTTGGTTAAAATTCCACTAGATGAAGCTGTTAAATTTGAGCATGTCCCAAAAATAATGCTGTCCAATGTCATGTCACTCGTTCCAAAAGTTGACGAAGTTCGCGAATTTATTCACCGGAATCAAATCAGCCTGGTATTTATCACAGACACCTGGCTTAAAGCTTCTATTCCTGACAGCGTGGTGAACATTCCCGGTTTTTCAATAATACGTAGGGACCGAATTAACAAATCCCATGGTGGGGTTTGTGCATACGTTAATAACCGAGATGTTAATTATAAACAGATTTTAGAGTTATCTTGCTGCCAGGAGCACGAAATCCTATGGCTGCACCTTAGACCTACTCGTATTCCACGCAAGTTCTCATGTATTATCGTAGCTATAGTATACCACCCCCCTGGAGCAGATGATTATTCTATGAGAGACCATTTATTCCAGTCATTAAAAAAGGCAGAGTCAAAATTTCTTAACTGCGCACTTATTGTTGCAGGTGACTTTAATCGTCTTAATGTTAACAGAATCAAACATCATTTTCAACTGAAACAGATAGTTCAGACTCCTACCCGCAGAAATGCGATTCTCGACATCATCTTAACTAATCTGCACGAGTATTATGAAAAACCTCTAATAATGCCCCCTTTTGGACTATCCGACCACAATACTATCATTTCATCTCCAAAGGAAAGAGCTAAAGATCTAATCTCTAATGGCACCACCTTTAAGCGTAATATTAATCCAAGTTCCAAACGAGCCCTGGGAAGATATCTAAACTCGATTGATTGGCCTTAAATTATTCCATCTACTAATGATTGTGATCAGTTATCGAACATGTTTCAAAACATAGTCCTTACTGGGGTTAATATATTAATGCCGATGACACGATCAAAGAAATGTCCTGTCGATGCCCCCTGGATAACAAACCATTTCAAATCGCTGATCATTGAAAGGCAGAAAGCTTTTTCTACCTATGGCCCTGACTCGAGCAGTTTTAAATCTCTTCGAAACCAAGTAAATCGAGAAAGGAAAATCTGTAAATCAAACTATTATAAACTCCGTGTACATCAAATGAAACAAACAGACTCCAAGGAATGGTGGAAAGAAGTAAAGCGTTTAAGTGGAATGGCATCTACTAGATCTAGTGATATTAGAAATATAATAGATATTGAAAACCTCGAACAATTATCTGAGCAAGAATTAGCTAACAAGATCAATGAAGCTTTCTTGGATCCCTTATCTGTATATAAACTGCCCAGCCCCCTTCTTCCTTTCGAGCTAGAAGTTAACAACCCTGAGTTTTTAGTAGTCACTGAAGAAACAGTGTATTCATATTTATCAAAGCTGAACCCTACAAAAACTTGTGGTCCTGATGAAATATCAAATTGGCTTCTTCGTGATTATGCAGCTATATTAGCGTTCCCAATTAGTACCATCTTAAATGCTTCCTTCAAGCAACAACGACTTCCATCGATGTGGAAACTAGCCAATGTTTTACCTATACCTAAATCTAAGACAGTTCAAATCTTAGAAAAAGATCTCAGACCTATCTCACTGACCCCGAGCATATCCAAAGTAGCTGAAGAATGTGTGGTAAATAGATATATCAAACCTGCGGTTCTGAAATCCATCGACTCAAATCAATTTGGTTCTATTCCTAATTCTTCAACCACTTTTGCTTTAATAGACATGTTACATCACTGGACCTCAATGCTGGACGGAACGGGAGCAACTATCCGAGTGTTTCTATTTGACTATAAAAAGGCATTCGATTTCATCGATCATAGTATCCTAAGGATCAAGTTAGATGCTTTAGTTTTACCAACTAGTATCATCAACTGGATTATCGACTTTTTATCGGATAGATATCAAAGGGTTAAGCTGTCAAATAGTTGCCTTTCTGAATGGGGCCAAGTACCGGCTGGTGTTCCTCAAGGAACCAAATTAGGCCCTTGGCTCTTCTTAATAATGATTAATGATTTGAAGAAACATAGTGAGAACTTATGGAAATACGTTGACGATACCACGGCGTCGGAAATTGTATTGCAAGGCGAGCACAGTGAAGCTCAACTGATTGCAAATGAAATTTTAGATTGGTCCAATATCAATAGAATGCAATTAAATGCTGATAAATGTAAGAAGATACGAATTTCTTTTGCACGGAATCAACCTGAGCTTAACCCAATTTCAATTGAGAATCAAATCATAGAAGTTGTATCCGATTTTAAAGTGCTAGGTCTTAACATTAACAACAACCTTACGTGGAATAAACATATCACTGAATTAGTCAAGAAAGCCTCCAAAAGGATATATTTCCTTATTCAACTTAAGAGAGCAAAAATCCCAATACAAGAACTAATCACATTTTACATAACCTGTATAAGATCTGTGTTGGACTATGCTGTCCCGGTTTTCCACTACAGCCTACCCAAGTATTTAAGTCAAGATTTGGAACGAGTCCAGAAACGCGTATTTGGAATTATTTATCCCCATTTGAAATATGAGGAAGCTTTAAATCTCAGTGGAATTGAACATCTTTCCACTCACCATCAAAACAGCTGCAAGAAATTGTTTAATGCAATTATCAAAGATTCTAATCACAGTCTACATTACCTCTTGCCGCCAAGGCATAACTCCATCCACGACCTGAGATCTATTAGATCTTTTGACGTTCCAGTTTGTAAAACCAATCGGTTTAGTAATAGTTTTATTATGGCATCGAGTAGCAAAACTGAATAGGTTTTACTCTTCATTTACCTATTTTATATTCTTAATAACTTTTGCATGCTTATTATAAACAGACACTTTTGACAATTTAGTTAATTAATCATAATACTTTGATATATTTCAAAACTCTAATTTTTAATAATTTTTAATTGTAAGTATAATACGCAATTCAGCTCATGGCTGCAATGTATTTACCATTTCTAAATAAAGTATAAAGTATAAAGTAATATGGGATTGGTCCATTGGGTTGACACATACCTTAAAATCATAATGAAATCTATCATGCATGCATGTAATCATCAATACTCAATAGTGAAAAAGATTAAAATTAAAGTTCTTATTTATCAGCAAGACATGCCTTCTGTCATTTTTGACACCAACAATTTGTTGTATTCAAGAACACTTTTCACAGATTCAACAATAACCGATGAGCCCGCAAACCATGTGCGCCTACTTCCTTGATTGTCAAATATATCCCAGAGAACGCCACTTGCCATCTTTTGAGGTGAGAATCGCGGAAAGTATTCCCAAATTTCCTTTTGAATTACTTTGACTTCGGCGGCATCCAAGCTTGTAAAATGTTGTCGAAGTATTTCATCAAGACTGGATTCATCCGGTTTCTCTCTTCCATATTGGTACGCCACTCCAGTTCGAATGTACTGACCATCTGGTCCTCCAGGAAGGGACCCATTTTGATATTCCGGTCCATGATGATTATTCACGGTACCATAAGAGTCCCGTTGTTCCCATACTCCATGATCTCGTTTTTTTTCGATGGTACTGAACCAGAAGTCTATGGGTGAGTCACCACGGTTGCCATACGTGGAATCATATAGCGTTGTCGTACACCAAGCAGTAGTGAGTCCAGAAAAGAGTTCTTTCTCTTTCTCACTGGGGTCGATTAAATGGAGGGTTGAAGACAAACTTGGTGTCCAAATCAGAAAATCAAATTCTGCCCAATCTCTGCTGGTTGAGTATTTTATAAGGACCTTGTCATTTCTTCGGTAAATTCGACTGATCTCAACATCGAAACGCACGTCAATATTCTCATAAGTTTGTATTGTCTCAAAGACTGTCTGGAAACCGCCTTTATTCGTGTAAAACTGTGATTGTCCAGTAAACATACCACCTGCCATTTCTGTTAAAAAGTGCGGTGTGTTCCATATTAAACCATACATAGCGGATATTTCATCCACATGACCAAAACCTTGTCCGGTGTGAGACATGATAAAAATGGGCTTAAGCATTGTTAGACCATTTTTTTCAATGAATTCCAGGAATGTACAGTTGATTAAGTTCATCACTCGTGGAGTAGGTTTTCTCATTAATTCTCCTTTGTATTTACCAAAAAATTCACGATGAAGACGGACATACTTAAGCAAGGACATAAAAAGTTTTTCAGCAGCAACTTTTGGATCATTCGTTTCTGCTAATTTCATAGCTTCAGGAAAAACATACGATGAGTAATTAATTGGGATAGAAAGTTGATCCAACCAAACGTTAAGTGGAGGCAAATTTGCTGGTTCCCAAACCCCAAACTCTTGAGCCAGTGCATGAACATTTTCATAGCCAGGTTGGGTGCAGCACGCGCCCAGGTCATGTGCTGTATCACGATGTATGATAGTTAAGGTTTTGCCGCCAACACGTTTACTTTTCTCAAGCACTACAATATTTTTAAAACCTTTTTTCTTCAATAAATAGGCCATATGTATCCCAGCTGGACCAGCACCAACAATAGCGATTCGATCTTTCAGACATTTCGGTGACGGGATACGTTCGGAGAAGGGAATTCCTTTCGGCTCCTCGGGAGATTGGACAAGATCAACAAGTTGTTTGTAGATCTCTTCAGGAGAAAAACTTTCTGTCATTGACCATATCATCAAATGGAAAAGCAATAGTGTTAACGCGATGATATTCTTTGAAAAAATCTGTAACAAATGGAAACGAAAAACAAGGTTTTACAATATATTAATACGTTTTACCAACCTCGCAATACATCAGCTGCAAAGTGTGCCTCAGTGTGATTATATAAAACTGGGACGGATCGAAGATGGCGGTCACTTTCCTTGCTCAAATAAATTTGACTTCATGATGCCCGCATTTTAAGCCCAGTTCTGTTGTTTATTATTCGTTTGTATGTTTATGACTTGTACTTCTACCATGTTTTCTAATAGTAATACTGATTACTGTTTAAAATTAAATATTTCCCTTTCGCAAAAAGCTAGATAATTGCTATACTAGAAAATACATGCATGCAGACATCCTCGCCTTGCTGACAAAACCATGCATTGTATTTTCCGAACATGAAGTATCTAAAGTAGTTGCCATGGTAACACGATAATTTTTTAAGAATATTCTTAATACAAATGAAAAATCGCTTAAAAATATCACTTTTAATTACAAAATTATCAATTTCCCAACATATATATGTTAGGTATGATATTATACGTAATATAAGCTTCAATTTAAGGTAAAATTCAACCACAAACGCTTCGCAAAACGTTTTAAAGTGTTCTTTATAAAACTAAACTGCCTTTATTCTTTAATTAAATGGCTTTATCGATAAACTTTGAGTTTGCAATAAAATGATTTCAAATTCTAGCATGCAAATAACTTTGCTTTCTTTTTTATTTAAAAAAATTCAATATAATAAAAAAGGGAATCAATATTAAAGATTTTAAGATACACTGAATTGGGGCCCGATAATACGATATGCTGTCAGTTTAGTTGTTTCATATACGCAAAGGCCGTCGGGTTTTAAAGCAATTATAAAATCAATATTTAAAACAAACTTACCCTCGTTAACGTCGGCTCCCTTCTTTTAGCCGATTCTTTCGCCATTTCTTTCTTGAAATTTACAAAATCGTGCAAAAATGCGAGCAAAAATGAAATATATTTGCAAGAAATTTATCAATCATCAAATAAAGAAATGTTTGCTATTTCGCTGTCGTCATGCAGTCGTTATAATGCAAACTTTAAATTGGACCAATCACAGTGTTTGCTATTCATGACAATCCGCCATATTTTTGAGATCAGTGAGGATGACCACCCACGGTTGGTGACCCACGCCCGCGATATTTGATGAACTTTAGACTTCGCTAATGCTTTCGTTTCCCCGGGTGTAAATAGCCGGGGGGAATTAGTACCCTCGCACGGCGCTTCGCGCCGTCGGCTCGGGGATGAACTCAAAGAAATATTACACAGTTAAGTTAGACCACCTTAGTTTCTCCTCTTTCGAGAAACGTATGTGCAGCAGATTTTTGGATTTTCTTAATAAGACAAAATATGTTTGAAAAAGGGGGAAAGAGTAGTTTTAGATTCGTTCAAATCGATATAAAATCGGGGAGGGTGGAAAGTCATGAGGCAGTGCGCGCATCTATGAAGCTCTATAACAAACGTACTTGCAGGGAGGTGAGTCCGGGATTGGACGCACCGAGGGTGGCTGGAAGTTTCCCGAACTTACCGAGCGAAGCGAGGTGAGTTCGGGAAACTTCCAGCCACCCGAGGTGCGTCCAATCCCGGACTCACCGAACCTGCAAGTACGTTTGGTTTTTATCCCATACACCGAGCCATACACACATTTGTAGCTCTTCGCGATATATTCGTCGATGTTTTGTGAACATTTTCCCGGCCAAAAAAATCACTGGGCAAGAAAATACTTCTTTATCTACGTCTACATTACCTTTACTGCATTTTTTCTTTGGTTTTTCTTCAGTCTCAGTATGTTAGTCACCGAAAAAAGTTCTTTAAAGTTTAGGTTTATCGGCTAAATCTTGTCCGCCATATTTGTTTAATATTGTTATTGCAACGTAAGCAGTTTAGCGGGTGAGTTCGGGCGAAAAGCAGGTGAGTTCGGCAAAAAGCAGGTGAGCTCGACGACAAGCTCACCTGCTCTAAACCAATCAGAAAGCCGCTTTTAACACACGTATGGGATAATATATGTGACTATATCTTCCACTGAATTAAATTTTCAAATATTCTGAAATCAATACTTGACATTGGTAAAGGTGGTTTGTTAAGACATTTAAATTTTTCTCCAAGTGCCCCCACAATGCAGGAAATGCCGTTTCAAAGAAACAAAATTAAATTATTTTCAGGGGGAGCATGCCCCTAGTCCGAAATTCGAAAACAACGTCGGTGACCCCCAATTTTTATTTTATTAAAAGTTTTTTTCTAGTATGAGCAATCATTAAGACAATTTTTTAAAAATTCTGTAGATCAAAAATTTTTCAAATCGAAAAAACGTGTTTGTTTCTGACAACAAATTTTTAGAACTACAGAACTTTTTAAAAATTATCCTAATGATTGCTCATATACTAACATATAACCACGGGCTTTAGGACAAATTCAATTCGACAACAATAGTATTCTATCTAAATAGCAGTTAAAATAAAGTGTACGGCACCTGAACTGTTCAATATCTTGCTTCTATATCAATAAAACATTTACATATATGCAAATACTGTATATTTTCAAAATCCGTCATATTTATTTAGATAGATAGTATGAGCAATCATTAGAGCAATCATTAGAACCCAAGCTTTCGCGGTTCACACGAAATATTAACGTAGGTGATTTTCACTAATAATAAGAGGGTAGGATTAAAGTGGGCGTTGTCACTCGCTAACCCAATCAGCTGTCTGGGTTCTGCACCACGTGACCTGTTCAAATCGTTCCGAGCGGGAGAAATCTTATGACATCATAACGACTTCGATAAACTGATTTTGGGGACACGTTTGTGCCATATAAGGAAGTTGGGGACACGTTCGTGCCATATATGGAAGTGATGCTTTCCTCGCGCTCCGAACGATTAAATAATTGGATGATCCTACCCTCTTATTATCAGGGTTGCCAGGTCTCAGGGCATGCTCGGAGCCAAACACTGTATAAAATGAGGCCAAATTTTACCAAAAGAGGCCAAACTACTAATTTTTCAAAAAGCCTAAATGCAACCTCGGCCCAGGGCCTTCCTCGCCCTAATGAGGAAGGCCCTGGGGACGAGGTTGATTAAAATGAAAGTATGAAACGAAATTGAGCTTTAGCCAGTTAGGCGGACGTCTGCGAAAACAGTACCAATTAAGCTTGATCCTATATATTATGATTGGCTATTTTTATACACTTACAATTGGCTGAATTTTGTGAACTGTGATTGGACGAAACAAGCAGCTAAGTTATCCGCATAATGTAGGATGGTTGCTCCGAGAAGTGATACACAAAATTTTGTTTCGTTTTGGCCTGTTTCTCATGATTAATTTAGTATTACACGTGAAATTAAAAATAGCTCTTGAAAATAAAAAGAGGCCAAAAAGAAGCCAAATGGCCAAATTTATTTTTCGAGGCCAAGCAAAAAAAAAGAAGAAGCCAAATTCGAGTTATTTGGCCTCCAAGAGGCCAATCTGGCAACCCTGCTTATTATTAGTGAAAATCACCAGATGAACGACGTAATATTTCGTGTGAACCGCGAAAGCTCGGGTTCTAATGTAAATAAATACGGAGGATTTTGAAAATATACAGTATTTGCATATATGTAAATGTTTTATGGATACAGAAGCAAGATATTGAACAGTTCAGGTGCCGTACACTTTATTTTAACTGCTATTTAGATAGAATACTATTGTTGTCGAATTGAATTTGTCCTAAAGCCCGTGATATAACTGCTCCATTTCTTGAGTTATTTTGGAATAAATAAAGGGCATTTCAGTCTGCTCGTTTATCGTATGGTTGTGTCTTAAATTCTGTTAGGATTAATTTATTTTTAAGGTTTATCGTTCTCTATGCATATATTTTCAACTATTAGGCCGTTTGCTGTGACCTCGAAAAGTGCC
Organism: Paramuricea clavata; assembly: GCA_902702795.2. Lineage (NCBI taxonomy): Eukaryota > Metazoa > Cnidaria > Anthozoa > Malacalcyonacea > Plexauridae > Paramuricea > Paramuricea clavata. Next base: position 15,309 of record CACRXK020008002.1, read on the forward strand.
TAGAAAACGATTTTCATGTCTTGGAATTGAAATATTTTTATGGGAACTAACACTTTCGAACACGCTGAGTTCAAATCCGAAAACTTCCCGCACCGTAGACCCGCAGTTTTCTCACAAACTGCCATTTTATCTTTACTAATTTCACGACAAATTTTTTCATTGTTCAACAACACAGATGGATGAAGACACACGATTGCATAACTCGAAATCAATCATTCCTATTTTTAACTCTCTACATTGAACAAAAGACCGTTTTGCTTGGATCATTTTGAGTTATGTAATTTTAAGCGCGTTGGACGTAAATAACATATCTTGTCTGCAACTTTGGGAAGGTACCAATATCGCTTTTTAAAATCCTCAGTTTTGGTTGTATCTCTATAAGATCAGAAGGACGTCGATGTCAAGTCGTTGGGCTATATCTCTGGGATGAGAAATAATTCATTACATGCGATCAAAATGTTTTATACAACGATGTAAAACGGTAATCTTAAGGAATGGGTCAAAATATTTCAGTTTCAAGACATGCTTAATGAAAGTGAACGACATCGGGACGCAGCAAACGGCCTACAGTATATTTAACAAATTTAAAAAACTCATTAATAATTCAGGAGCAAAACACAAAGAAAAATCATAAGCGTGTCGTGGTCTTATATGTGCTAAAAAATCATGTTAATTTACATAAACTTTAGCTTTGATTTTCTCGGTTTAGACAAAGTTTATTTTAAAAATTACTTCGCCAATGAACTCATATAAGATGAGTCGTTTTTTAAGCCATTTAAAGCACTCGTAGGAGTGTTTTATCAGATATAAAACGCTCGGCTGCGCCTCGCGTTTTATATCTGATAAAACACTCCTACGAGTGCCTTAAATAGTACATAAAACATTTTCCGTGTTGATATACAGTTATATCAACACGGGTGGAAATTGGGAAAACGAGAAATTGTGTTGAAACACGACGCCCGAAGGGCGGAGCATTGAACTATAAATAACTGGAAGGCTAATTCCTATGATGAAAGTCTATGATTCATTGAAGCCGGCGCGCGGGAAAATCAGCTTTCAAAAGGACTAAGGATAGTTTCGAGGAGTGAAAAAAATTCGATCAAAAGTTTGTTTTTGAGCAAAAATTTGCAAGAAAAACACTTTTTCCATGGGAATACAACAATGATTGGGATTCAAACCAGGTTTTCCGATTAGTTCCAACTGTTTAACATTTCTCTGCAGCAAAAAGTAAGGAGTTTTGCTTTTGCATTTTGAAAAAATGACGAAAGTTTGGACGTGCCGAAGGAAACCTCGCCTTTCAACTCAAAAATATATACTATAAAACATTTTGACAGTCCCAAAACTTATGTTGTGCTAAACCCCAGGTATTGCAGGGATTATTCTAAGGAAATTTTATCACTGCACAAAAGCGCGAAAATAATAAAATTTATATATATTTGGCCGACATTTTAGAAAACGTTCTGACTGCCCTGCATGAGTATATCATGATGAGTATCAGAGTATATGTACTCTGGTTCTGCAACTTTAAAGTTTACCCCATGCCTGCATGTCACTAATTATATGCAGGCAAATGAGTCAAAATGACCGCTAATGGAGCCCAAACTGCATTCTGCATATTCTTTTTCATGCAAAAATATACACATTTTCACATATTTTTTGAATTGCATGCAAAACACCAAGCAATATTGCTCAAGATCTAGTCTTTCACACTCTGCATGAAATAGATTAGTCTATAAACTGTTGTCAAAAAACAGTGTCAAAAATCTCAAAACAAAATCGCTCGGCAGCGGCTTAACCTTACGAAGATGACATAAAAGTGATTTTCTTGAACACGACTTGGCTGCTAGGAGAGACAGCCGATCGGAATAAATATGCCACTGAAACATTAGTAAATGCATGAATGCTTTATTGATTAAGAGGTCGGGCAACAGTAACCGAGCTCTCAGATTGCAATAAATTATAGTTAAATATTTTCACCCTGTACATTCCCAGTAAAAACTGAAAGTCATTGCATGTGGATTATATGCAAATTAGTATACAAGCAGTAGTCATTTATTTGTTTTGTCGCCAATTTCTGGTACTGAACAACATCGCATTTTATCACTGCACATAATCTAATTTATCACTGCACAAATCTCATTTATCACAGCAAAAATTGGTTATCACTGCACCTTGGAATAATCCCTGAGGTATTGTTATTGATCCTGAGCTTTTAGTCCTTGTTTTAGTCGTTCTTAAACACGAATAATTTGACGTTTTTCAAATGATGTTATTTTCGTCATCGCATCTTGTTGGTCACTTTGAATATGGCAATATTTTGTCAATTTTTAAATGCTTTTTTTCCGACCTTAAAACGTTCAATCTTCTTGAAACTTCGCATACAGATGTATTTTGCATGGGTTTAAATAATTCCTGAGGTATGACATCTTAGTTTTATCTTAAACTTTCAAAAACTCAGAAAGAGCAGTCAAAACGCGCGGTTTTTCTGACCGTTCATGCTTATGGTCGTGTTTTTTCGTATTTTTTTGCTAATTCGTGATTTGTTTGCTTTGCGAATATTAAATTCGTTTATCGTACTACTGATATAAATTAAAGTTGGTGGTATAACTAATATTTTGGGGCAAGATTTTTCTGATCAAAAAATGTGCATATTTTGAAAAAAAATGTAAAAAGGACTGGGTCTACCTACAAAAAAACTTCAAGCACGGCTTCAACTCCCCCCTTGACTTAGCCTTCCAGTTATTTATAGTTCAATGGGGCGGAGTGTTTTCACACAATTTCGAGTTTTCCCAATTTCCACGAGTGTTGATATAACTATATATCAATACGGAAAAAAGTTTTATATTTGTTTTATAATATAGCACAAAGAAATATAAAGAAAGAAATTTTCCGACGTTTCCGTGTTGACATCGAGTTATATCAACACGGCTCTTAGCCAATAAGCGTTCAGAATTTACAAATGCTATATTATACTATGATATAGATTAGAACAAATCTCAATAAAATAACAACTTTCCGTGTTAAAATTTCACTTTAAAAAACTTTCACTTTAAATTTCCGTGTTTGGATGGCCTGATCCAAACACAGGTTTCGAACAATCAGAGCACGCGTTATATACATGTTATTTTATAATACATGCATGTTACACTAAGATTACTATATTTTACTATAGTTCTTGACATGTTACTACATGTTACACCTATATATTCAAAAGGAACTAGATTTTCTTAACAGGAAGGTGTAACATGTTGTAACTTGTAAGGATATATAATAAAATATAGAACTTTTAGTGTAACATGTACTGTAACATGTGGTGTAACATGGTGTAACATGTCGTGATTTTACTCAGACTGTACATTTATTAAAGTGCCTATGACACGAAATTTCACCCCAAATGTTTATGATTGCATTGTAAAGAACACTTAAAATGACTTAACAATTTCTTTTATAGATTATAGAATTTTGGTAACTTGCTTCCTTTGCAAGATATTCAACTTTGTTTCATATGCAAATATCACCGGTGTGACATCACATCGCATAATGACATTTTGAAAACGCAATATTTTACCTTGATAAAATATTTTTTACAAACAAATACAGAGGGTTCATTACCAGTTAATATGAAATTAATACATATACAAGGGCAATTTTTAAGTTTTTTAGATACGTATTCGTCGAGAAAACTATACTTTTCTGAAAACTCATTATGTGATGTGATGTCACACCGGTGATATTTGCATATGAAACGAAGTTGAATATCTTGAAAAGGGAGCAAGTTACCAAAATTCTATAAAAGAAATTATTAAGTCATTTTTAAGTGATCTTTACAATGCAACCATAAACCTTTGGGATGAAATTTCGTGTCATAAGCACTTTAAATAATAAAAATATCTTCGTTAAGTCAGGCACCAATTTTGAGGCAATCACGGGTACATGCGCTATAAAACCAGATTGAAACCATATTAAAACATGCTTTATAGGTACAATGCTGCACTATAAAATTTTAATGATTGACAAAATATGTGAAAAAAATGTAATGGTCATGAAATATTGTACTATGTAATAATTTTTGTATGCCATATCTGTCCCTCTGATAGTTTTTTTAAAGTTTGTTCGTTCACTGCACAAATCAACGTTGGGACAAAAAGACTAAGACAAGATGCCACTTTGTTACAAAGAACATCCTTGCCTGTAGAATATATTATTGATCTTCTGTCTTCTTGTCCGAACACCACATAGATACTTTGTGTTTGAGCTCAGTTATTATCAACAGGGTTTGGGAACAGCGATGGGGTCACCAGTATCGGCAGTAATTGCTAATTTAGTAATGGAAGATGTCGAACAAAGAGCTTTAGCCTCCGTTCCGGTATCTCTATCGCTTTGGAAACGTTTCGTCGATGATGTCATCTCTGCGGCTTCTAGAAATAAAATCGATATTCTGCTGCAACATTTAATTTTGATTTGAATGTGCACAGAACTGTCGAAGGGAAGCTAGAGACTGATCTTTATACATCGAAAACCGACACACACAGACAAATATTTGTCATACGATTCTCATCACCCAGTAAGCCATAAAAGATCCGTAGCAAAAACTTTGCATCAAAGAGCTGAATCCTTGCCAAACCAAATCCAAACAGTGATTCTCAAGCTAATGAACGTGAATATGTACTAAATGTTTTAGGGGAAAACGATTACCTAGAACGTTTTCTTAATGATTATCTGAGATCACCTAGTTGTTTGTAGGCACCAAAATAACTCCGAGGGTGATACCTCTGCTAAGGGTTATGCAATAGTTCCATACATTCGAGGTGTCACAGAACCAATCAAGAGAATCTTAAGTAATTGTAATATTAAGGTTGCCTTAAAACCCTATTTGCCTTTAGGCCATATTTTTGCAAAGCCGAAAGATCCTGTTAAAACAAATCAGAAAATTCATGCTGTATATACTATACCATGCGGTGACTGCGAGAAAGAGTATTTGGGTCAGTCTAAACACCAGTTTGGTACACGGGCTAAAAGAACATCAAAAGGCTGTTTCAACTTTAAACAAGGGGAAATCAGCTTTAACAGAACATGTGTGTGACACCAAACACAAAATTGTGTGGGAAAATTCTAAACTAATTACCACAAACAATCGCTATGGTCAAAGACTATACTGATGCCTAGAAGCGTGGCATATAAATATGACTGAGGGATGACGGTGCCTATTTGCCAGAGGAATACATGCATCTTATTGGCAGGTGACGTCATTCTTTGGGTATTTAAGAAGCCACGATTGCAACTTTAGATCACCCCTGATGAAGACACTAGACTGGAGTATCGAAACGTTGGGTCTTGATTACAATTCGACTGAGCTTTGTATTCATTTATTTAAACCAGAGTAGCGAGCGAAAACATGATTGATAGTTTTTTGTTATTAACTGCAATACATTTTTGTCAATGCAGCCTTACCAAATCAATTAAGCACAATTTGCCTTAAAACGTCGAGGTTGTTTAAGGTGAGAAAGAAGGAACACGAGAGGAAAGTAAGATTAATTAACAAACGAGGATATGAGAAGTGGACGGATGGCGGTGGCAGAAGAACGAATGGGGAAAGAAGACGGAGGTTTAGCAAGGTACAGTATAGAGTGTACGGAAGAAATAGACTGGGAGAACACGCGAATATTGAGAAATGAATATAGATTAAGACAGCGGAAAGTTATAGAAGGAATTGAGTCCCTTAGAGTAAGGCATAACAAAAAGAAAATTTTAAACAGTTTTGAAGCATTGATGACTTGGAGACCAATATTAAACAAATACTTTATTAAGGAAAACGAGCGTGCGCGCACGCAGTTTAATCAGGGCGCTATAAAACACGGGCGGTGAAACGGAGATAGCGCCCCTGATCTTTGTGTGATGCGCGTACCCCCCGTATACATTAATTTAATGTCAATAAAAATGGAATTGGAATGTTTATGCAAAAAACAGCTGAAAAAACTAAAGTAAAAAATGTTTTCTGCACATTCCTAAACAACTTGATGGTTTGAACACATTGTTGGATTCATTTTCTGTATACTCTGATGAAGGAAAGAGGGCTTTAAAGATTCATCATGAGCGACTGAATAAAAATTTGAAAAGGAATCGAGCTGATCGAATGTGGGCATATTCCAAAAATATTATACGAAAATTTTGGTATGAAATGGGATATTTTACTTCATAATGCGAAGGTAGGATAAACATTTTCACAGTAAGAATATTCTGACATTGCTTGGCTATTATTTTTCAATAATTATATAGCCCAAAATTGACCATGCATGCATTTAAAA
>CACRXK020008003.1:0-10725 GCA_902702795.2 Paramuricea clavata
TTACAAAATTCCGAGCGCCTTGTACCAAAAAATTGCGAGACAAACATGGATGGCTTCGACAAAAAATGCGAATGAAGAAAACCAAGATGGCGGAGTTCTGAGGAGTGAAAAAACTTTATTCTTATTTTGGAAAGGTTTTTCACACGTTCCTTTGAAACAATGAAGACGAAATCTCGTGAAGGAAGTGGTCTTCGTGATGGCTTTGTATTCAAGTATTGTTTGAGTTGTATTTCGGCATCGGTCGCTGAATGTGGTAGGTTTTTTGTGAACAAAATCAACAAATTGATTATTCATAAATCTAATACAAATTAATATAGGCCTAACTGGGGGCCTAATAAAAGTTTACGAAGGTTTCTAGTAGGTCTCTATCCCAAAATGTTTAAAATTATTGTAAAGTGTTGAATTTGATCATATTTAACGATTTCAAGGCATACTAAATACTTAATTTGGTTTTCTATTCTTAGTGACATTTCCATTGGACATTACCAAAACTCGTCTTCAAATACAAGGTGAAAAGGCTTCGTTAGTTTCAGGAGCAAAAGTTCAGCCTTACAGAGGAATGGTAAAGACTGCCTATGGCATTGGTATGATTGATTTAAATTCCGATATGTGTGAATAGGTTTTAAATGACTATACTCAGTTACTATTTATTTTATTTTAAGTGCTAACATAATTCTCATTCAGCAAAGGAAGAAGGATTTTTGTTGTTATGGCGAGGAATAACACCAGCTGTTCTTCGACATTTAGGTGGGTTATGGAGAAGGGAGGCTCAGATGCAGTGCTAAGCAAATTGGAATCTCTTCCAGTTGGCAAAACATGAATTAGATATGAAGAAATGAAAACAAAATATTTGAATAAAACTTTTGAAAAGTGAAAAGTTTCTGTTACACCCTCGCCCAATAAAATAGGGCTACTGCCGTCCCTGGGGAGGCTTTTCTGCAGAAGATTATATGGCTTTGTATGAATTTGGTGGCATATTGTACATTGTTTAGTGTATTCTGGTTCTCGGATGGGAGCTTATGAAGTAATTCGTGAGAAAGTTCTGCTGAGAAATAAGGATGGATCTTTTCCATTGTGGTAAAATATAGACCTTAATATTCATAATGTTTAATGAATATAGTACGTGATTGGCTAATCATGCCACCATTGAAAGTTACTGATCCTGAATAAAACATAAACCAGTCGAATCATGTTATTTGTTTTGCATTTAAATTCAGGGCTTAATTAAAATAATGGCTGATCACTGGTCAATGACCGGCCAATTTTTTAATATGACCAGCCAGATTTGTATGATGCTGGTCATAGTGACCGACCACATTTTGGCTCTGGGAACACGAGATTGATTTTTGTGCTGTTGTGAACCTGTTAAATATTATGCAAGGATTTTCTTTTTATTAAATTTTATTCAGATAACTTATAATAGACCAAATTAAGATATTTACGAAGTTTATATTTAAAACTTTAAATATAAAGGGGGGGGAGAAAAATTTGTTGTTGATAATAGTAAGTGTATTTGGGTATCCGAAACAGGGTAGGGGCAGTTAGCTTCCAATCTCCTCCGTGGGGAGGTATGGATGTTTTCTGGAATGACCCAATACTGTGCTTTTTGTTCATCTGTTAGGAAGGCTGTAATTGGTGGCATGAGTTCTGGCGCTATTGGTCAATTTCTGGCTAGTCCTACTGATTTAGTCAAAGTTCAGATGCAAATGGAAGGAAGACGAATTCTCGAAGGCAAACCACCAAGGTACAGTATGCAGCATTTTTTCAACAATATGCCATTGAAAATTATATTACAGGTCAAGATTGGCAGAAATTGTCCATTCTGTTCAGGTAGGATCCCACCTAATGCAAGACTGATAGCTCACGTTAGCCGGGCTGGCTCGTTTTTCTGACGTAATTATAAAAATGTTGTATTCGGATCGAAGGAACAATAACAACGTCGTTGAACAAATTTTTATTTCCTCACAAAAAAAAACTTAACATCTGCTCGAAAAGTCTCTTCACTCAACTACAATTAACTAATTAGTTTTCTTGCTTTCCAAATCAGAACGTCGATCAAGACGGCATATTATCCAATAACGCTAAAAGAAGAGAAAATAAGTAAGAAACGAACGATCATTATTTATACCGTAAAAGCCATGGCAGGTTATGTTTTTATCCACATTTATATGTGTGTCTGTCATGTCTGTCTGTCTGTCAGCACAATAGCTTGAAGCTATCAAATAGGGGTGCACCGGATTTCAAATCCGGCTGGAATTCCGGCCGGATTTAACGAATTTTCCGGCATCCGGTATCCGGCCGGGTTTGGAGAAAATCCGGCCGGATTTAAATTTCTGTTTTCACCTTAAAAATTCACCAAGAATGGGATAAACCATCAATTTGGCAGCTTTAGAGTTTAAAAAACACTTATATTATTATAAAATATTAAGTTATTAGCAAAAGAATATTTAAAAAAGGTTTAACACAATCAAAAATCTAAACTGACACTAACTAAAAATAGTAAAAAACATAAACCGCCATTTTGAATACTGATTTATCCACAATTGTCCCCATTACCGGTTTATTTTAAATTCGGCCGGAATTCCGGCCGGAATTTTTGTCCAAATCCGGTAAATCCGGTTCCGGCCGGATTTGAAAATTCCAAATCCGGTGCACCCCTACTATCAAACGTTTTAATACGAATACGTCACTTATTGTTTAAAAACATTCATGAAAATCGTGTTTCGTGTCGATCAAAATGCCGTATGGAATTTCTTTGATTGTATTCTATCTTTCTATTAAATTACGTTTTGTGGCCTTTATCACAAATATTTAAAGTGACTAAATACTTCAGATTGATTGCTACTGTGAATTTGGTTTATATTATTGTGTTCACATTACATATATTTAACTTTTGGGGGTGTGTTCCAAATCCTCCAACGGGGGTCCATATTTACTGGTAGATTTGGACCATATCCACTAGTGATTTGGACCCGGTGGTCCAAATCTACTAGTGCATATGGACCGGGGGTCCAAATCAACTGAGACACCTGCATTGATTTATTGGACTTGACAAGATTTGGGGGTGTTTGAGAGGATTTTGTAGACCAAATGGGTGATAAATTAAGCAACAGCCAGGATTTGCGATTTCTGAGGACGTGTAAGGGAATTTTTCCTAGTAATGCACACTCCGAAAAAATATATTAAAATATTAAATCAAAATATTCATACCAACAACATTGTGCTTGTGGAACATTATAACGAAACTCATAGTCTGGATAAGTTCCGTTTGGACATTAGTCTGACAATAGTCACCATGGCACAACGATCTTGGTGGGATTGTTTTTATGGTTTGTTCCCGAGATATTTCAATTTGTTTGATATGTAAATGAGTGTGAATATGTCCGCTAATTTATGACGTCACGTTGGTTGCAAGCTCAACTTACACTGGTTATAAATCTATTAACTCTAAAAACTGTAGATACCTGTTCGCGTTTTTCTACAGTGTTTCATCACATTTACCAGTGAGTGAAGTTTGAAATTATCATCTTGGATGATAGCAGTGATATTCAACCATTTTGAAGAGCTTGCAACCAACATGGCGTCATAAATTAGCGGACATATTCACACTCATTTACATATCAAACAAATTGAAATGTCTCGGGAACAAACCATAAAAACAAGAAACTGAAAAATAAGTTACACTGCAGCTTAAAGAGTTCTTTCATTTAAGAAAATAAGAAATTTCATGTCATATGCACTTTAAAAAAGCACAAGCTTTCGATTGCCAGTCTGATACTGGAGTCGACAAAGAGCAACACTGGAGTCCTGGCATACAGCAACCACAGTCAATAGGCAATTCCAGCTTTTAGTTTATATTTATGCCTGCATGAGACGATGGGAAATAAGGTATCACATTGGTGATTATGCTGAAAAAATAAAAATGGTGGCCGTGTAAACACGGAGTGATAGATTTCGGTTGTTTCGGTAGTTTTTATTGAAATTTTTCAGCATAATCAGTAATATGATACCTTACTTCCCATCATCCCCTGCAGGCATAAACTGAAAGCTGGAATTGCCTATTCTGACAACAATGCACAACATTTACCAGAACAATATAGAATTTTATTAAAAAAGAACAGATCGTAAGTATACTCGTTTCACTAGAGTTTAAATAGGCGGAACTACTCATTGTTATAATGCATGTCATTATAATTGTAATTGTAATTGCCGTATACCACTGTCCTTGTAGCTATATCCGTAGAATAGTTTATATGATTAATATTACTTTACCTATCGAAGACTGCAGACTGACAGTCGAAAGCTTGTGTTTTAAATAAAAATTTACGATCAGAGAACGTTTTAGAAACTTTAAATATAATTCAAACATCATTAATAATTCATAAGCTTATTGGGATCAATCAAAACTCAACCTCGTACCCAGGCTCTTTCCGCGAGTTGCGTAGTGGAAAGACCCCCCTACCCAGAGCCCTTCTTACGCGCGGTCAACGGAGCGCGGCGAGGGTCTCTGGCCAAATCCATATCAAACTGGCATCTGATTGGCCATAACGAAGGTTATTGTTCTAATACCGGATACATTCTATTACGATGTTTTTATGGTATCCGGTTATGGATTTGGCCAGAGCCACTCGTCGCACCGCGCGTAAGAAGGGCTCTGGGTACGAGAATGGATTGATCCATAGTGATTACACAAAATTGCACTGTGATTACAGAAAATTGCGCTGTGATTACAGATTTTTGCACTGCTGTTTGGGATTAACTGCACTGAAATCAACCAATAATAATTAATAATAATTTAATAATTTATAAAGCGCTTTTTACATGCAATGATCAAAAGCGCTGAACGAGTCACAGTACTAGTAATACTTTTATGTGTAATATTAAACACCTTATTAAGTTGTCGTCTTTTAATTGACTGATTGTGATAATAATAATAATAATAATAATAATAATAAACTTTATTTAAGTGTCTAACGTATTTAGCTAATTAACAAAATTAAACTAATTGGTGACACTATTTAGGCTAAATAATTATATACTAGTAAAATACCTAATCTATATTATTTGTATAAATATATGTAAATTAATAGAAAATCATTCCCTGCAAAGATCACAGCAGTTGCCATTGTTCTCAATTAGTTCATGTAAGTCTAAATTACGTATAGACGTTTTAAAACTAGTTAAGCTAGGTGAATTTCTCAAACTACTGTGTAGCTTAGACCATAACATAAGTCCAAAGTGTCGTAGTGAGTGCTTACCATATTTTACTGTATTTACAGTAGGTATATTGAAATCACTTTTTTTTAAACTGTAATTAGAACTTTTGAAACTAAAAATCTCAGTAACAGTAGCAGGCGAAAGTTTGGTTTTAACCTTGTACATTAAGATGGCTATGTCCTGCAACGCCTATTTTGTAATGTAGGTATTTGAGCTCTTTTTAACAGGTTATCATACGATTCCGATTTTGTTCTATAAACTGCTCTCAGAGCTCGTTCTTGGATACGTTCAACTTTCTTACTGTCTGATGACTTGCAAAAGTGCCAAACTAATTGGCAATATGTTAAGTAAGGTAATATACTCGATTTGTAAATAGTCGGTTTAGCAGACTCGGAAATCATGTTTCGCAGGCGCATAAGCACCCCAAGTCCCCAACCTTCCTACTGACGTTTTTACACATTTCGCTTATATGAACACTAAAATTCATTTTCTCATCAATGTCTACGCCTAGGAGACTAGGAGTCTCATTTGATCAGTAGTTTTGATCATCTTGCCATCTATGCTTACATCCATGCTCTCCATATTAGTGTTTATAACTAAAGCCTAAAACTTTTCAGAATTTGCCAAAAGATAATTATCTTTGTATAAAAGTGTGTTGTTGAAATTTGTTAGAAAGTCGGGAAAATTAGAGTACCCACCTGGTTCGAAGATGAGTTTATTCCAGCCACTGCAACGTAACTCGCCGGTCAGATATTGAGGAACTTGTCCCATAATTGCCCATGGGCTAAAACACCGTCGTCGAGGGTCCGCTACATCCTTTAAATGTTGGTCAGCAGAGATGTAAATCCATCGTGGAACACCTGGATTGCGCTTGTCAGCAAGTATGAGCAACGGGTCAGTAAGAGAGATTCTATTGACATATTTCCCAGTTGTTACATGTTGAAGGACGTATCCACTGGTGAAGCGGAATAGATCTGGTTGCCTAAAAAACGAGAATTCAAGAACATCGTGGCCGCTCAGATTACCATAACGAGACACGTAGCCATACTTCGCCGCCTTGATCCGAACTATATAGGAAAACAGAACGTTCCAGTCAAGAAAGAAGTGCAGTAAAATCCGGTTATGTCAAACACTGCAAAATATTTTACGAGAGATGCTATAGTTACACAGGGAAAGACATCTGCCTGATTTGCTAGATTTGGCATGTTATTCACCAACAATAATGAAGCCATCCTAACTTTACAATAGAATTGAGTGTTTGATATATCTACCAGTTACGAAACAACCAGCACGATGCACCTTTAAATCTTACCAGAAAAATTAGAGGGCACAACTTCTTCCAAGATGAGTTTATTCTTGCCACCGCAAAGTGACTCCCCGGCCACGTAATAAGGACCCTGTCCACCAATACTTGCCAATGGCCATGCGCTAAAACACCGTCGTCGAGGGTCCGCTACATCCCTTAAATGTTGGTTAGTAGAGTTGTAAATCCATCGAGGAACACGACGACTGCGCTTGTCAGCAAGTATGAGCAGTGGTTCGATAAGAGAAATTCTATTGACATATTTCCCAGTTATTACATGTTGAAGGACTTTTCCACGGGTGAAGCGGAATAGAGCTGGTTTATCAGTAGTCGAGAATTCAAGAAGATAGCCGCTTATATTACCATTACGACACACGTAGCCATACTGCTCCGACTTGATCCGAAAGAACTTGCGACCTACAATCGGGAGCAAAAATTATTGTGAGAACCGCATAAATGCCCCCCTCACCCCCAATTCAATGTTGTGTAAATGATTGAAAAGAGAAAATTCAACCCACTTTATTCAACATTGATCATGGGGGCAGGGGGGAGGCCGACGTACCTTAAAATGGCCAAAAACGTGAAAAGTCTCATTATTTTTGCACGCGATTGTCTGAGATGGAGCTGTCTGGGGGTTAGCTGTCCAAAATTTGAAATTTTGTTAAACTCTAGCGAGCAAGTTACATTTAGGGAAATTGACATATTTCTATCAATTAGCCGAAAGTTTTTTGTCAACCAAAATATAGAAATTCCGCAAGGAGGCTGCGCGGGGGACTGGGCAAGACTAAAGAAGCTTTTGTAACGAATTTAATTTTTTTACTATCATTTACATACTGGAGAAAAATCTTTGGGAAAATAGACCAGCAAAGTCAGCTGTAGACTAAATACGATCTATTAAAATACTTTGCGATATTGTAAGACACATCCGATATTAAGCCATAAAAATCTAATGTAGTGTTTTAACTACTCTTATGTCCTTTCAAACTCAATTAGCCATCATTTCCTGAGGAGAGAGTCATTATATGACAGTTCCTCAGCTTAGCCATATGACGACAAATAAGAAAACTTTGTCATTTATACTGCAGTATATATGCTGTTGTGCTTGTGGGATGTTCACCAACTAATCTAGAGTGATTAATTCATGTAAATTTTATGCACTTGGCTTCATTAAGCAAACTCTGACACGTTACACACACGTTACACTACACGTAACGTTACACCTACTTTACATAATAAGCTATAGTAAAATATATACGCGATTGTAGGTCTAGGAAAACAAAATGTTTCAGTCAAGAAAAGAAATACAGTAAAATCCTGCTATGTCAAACACTGTAAAAGATTTTACGTTTCAAAATTATTTTTACTTGAGATGGTAAATCGCCTTAAATCGCCTAAAGTTATTTTTGTAATTTCTTGTTTTATTAATTCATTTAATAATTAGTATTAAATTAATTTAATAAATGATTTAAAAATTATTATTACTTGAGATCGTAAATCGCCTTAAATCGCCTAAACCTATTTTTGTAATTTCTTGTTTTATTAATTAATTTAATAATTATTATTATTAAAATCATTTAATAAATAATTTAAAAAATTATTATTATTTGAGATTGTAAATCGCCTAAACTTATTTTTGTAATTTCTTGTTTTATTAATTAATTTGATAATTATTATTACTTGGGATCATAAATCGCCTTAAATCGCCTAAACTTATTTTTATAATTTAATTCCTAATTTCTAAATGTGACTTACGCACGTGACTGCATAATTTTTTCATGTGTATTATTAATAAGTAATAGCATGGTTTCTCGTGCAATTTGTTTCGTGCACATTGAAGTTTTTCAAAGACTTCATATAAGTTTGATAGTCTTTGAAAAACTCACTCGTGTATGTTCTTTCCAAATTTTACCTATACATGTAACAATTCTTATTCAAAATACATGCAAGGGGAATACGTTAGAAAGTACACGGACATACCTGCCGCGGAACAACTGGTAACAAGAATGGCCAGCACAAATAGACTTTTGAACAACATCCTGCCAGGTAGTTTGTCTATTCTTGATTGCACTGAAATTTAAACATCAAATCATAATGCTTATACGATTCTTTGCCTTCAGATAAGTTCACTGAGAAAGACTCCATGTGTTATATCAAAATTAAAACACTTCAATATATTAAAGACATGTGGTGTTCGTTCTGCTGAAGATATATAGTGTTCGTTTTTGGAGACCTGTATATTAAGTCATGTTGAATTGTTTGTTTAAATCTAAAAATTTTATTATTTCATTTTTAAATTCACAAACGTCCATTTCGCCTCGGCCTTGTCGACAACTACTGAGTGTTGCGAACTCCCAAGAATGACTTGAAAAATGCACACAAAAGAATCTGAATGTCGTTAAAATCTTTAAAATATCTGGAAAAATTAAGAGGCAAACCATTTCCATCATTTAGTATATATACAGACAAAAGGTTAGATTAAAATTTAATCCAAAAACTCGATCAAAAACAGGGCCGTACGCAGGATTTTTTCACTGGGGGGCAGTAAGGCCTATATGCAGGGGCGTTGCTACACCTCTTTCTATGGGGGGGGGGTGTAAGTGTGAATTTTGCCGAGTGACTACAACCGCTAATTATATTTTTCCCAAAAATGTTGGGGGGGGGTCTTAATATTTTTTCCGGACATTCAAAAAATTTTCCGGACATGACATAATTTATTTTGCCCTCCTTCGCTGGCGCTCGCTCGCTGGTCGCAACTTAAACTTGCATGAAATATTGAAATTCAGTTAGGGCAAACAACAAAAGGGTGGGAATGTTATGATCATGATGACCCAATTTCGGGAGGTCTTGCCACTGAATCTCTCGATAGCTAAAAACAAGCATATACACGTTTTCAGATAAGTGATCAATATAATTTGACTTTACATCGTAGTATGGCGATCGAATTAATCATAGAATTAATCTTTCTTTCGTGAGCTTTGGCGTGTCATTTTCCAACAATAATAAATTAATAATGAAGCCATCTTAATTTTAGAATAGAACTATATAGTGTTTGATGTATTATTTAAAACACGACTACGAGTGCTTTAAATAGCTTAAAAAACGACCCATCTTCTCATGAGTACATTAGCGAAGTAATTTTTAAAAAAACTTTGTCTAAACCGTGAAAATCAAAGCTAAAGTTTATGTAAATTAACATGATTTTTTATCACATATAAAACCACGACACGCTTATGATTTTTCTTTGTGTTTTGCTCCTGAATTATTAATGAGTTTTTTAAATATCTATACCAGTTACAAAACGAACACTTACCAGCTTCTAAACTTTTTTCACAACTTGCAATGCTGTTTTCTCCCCCGATCACTGCAGATTTGAACAAGCAACACAACTGTTTAGCCCTATTTATAATCAAACGTCGCGTGTTTGACTAATAATGAATTTCCTGCGTGTCTGCGTCATGTCCAATATCACGATATTATACGATATTACTATTAGTGTGAATGTCCAATATCACGATATTAGCCGTGAATAGCCATTTCCCGAGCAAACCCTGCTGTCGATAGATAGATTATAGACAGATATATATATATAGATAGAAAGTTTTGTTTTGACACATGTCGATTTCCACGAAGGGCGCGTGTGCTCAAAAGTTATTATATAAAAAAAATGTTCTTATGGTTATATAATAAAAAATAGAAATAATGTAACTGTTGACAAAACTGTCAATATAGACAACTATCAAAACATGTAGTTAACCATTTACAGTAAAGGATTTGTATATAAAAATATATTTAGTAACATGAGCAGCAATGTTTCTTTCAAATAGAGACTGGGACCCAATCCCTCTGATTTCTTTAGGGACTGAGTTCCATATTTTTGGGGAGGTCTGACCCCCCCCCCCCCAAAAAAAAAAGAAGAATTATCTGGATTGGCAGGGCGAATCATCTGGATTGGCAGGGCATTCAAAGATCTTAAATGATAGAATGTAAAGTTATTAAGTAACTTACAAGGCTTTCAGAGGGAATTGAATAGAAGTTATAGACCTAAATTTTACAGATATTGGTACAAAAATAAGGGTTTCACCCACGTTTTAACAGGAATTTGTACGGAAAAATTTTTGTGACTCTTAATTTGACCGGTTTATGAGTCCGGAAAAAATTTTTCGACCCTTTTTTAATGTCTGGACAAAATATTTTCAAACCTTCCC
>CACRXK020008004.1:2757-21609 GCA_902702795.2 Paramuricea clavata
TCTGACCAATCACCGTAAAGCGTAACTTATGTAAATAGTGTATATTCATTGTAAAAGCGTGAGTTGTATTCTGTCTGTCGTGTAAAATAAAGCTATAAAAAAACTTATGTGCTCAAATTGAATATAATAAAGAATGGCAACCGCCACAAACCCAACACAATTGTGCCGTGTGTTTTGAACATATTCTTCCAGGTAAAAAAAATTACCCGCCCACACAGAATTTTTTTGTTGTACTTCTCATGATAAACCGGGATTTTGTTTTTACATGGCCTAAAAGGAGTAGTAAGTACTAGCAACCCCCAAGCGTTGATCCCCAACGATAAGCCATGACCCTTTGTAACTGTTTAGGACTGCATTTTCAAGCTTTCAGCCATTGACCATTGTACAACAGACATGATGGTGATATTTAATAGGTCAATTTACTGAATTTGCCATTCCAAAGTTGAGAGAGAGACTGGGACCCAGTGTTAAAAAGTTGCCAAATTATGAGAAATGAAAGTGGAAAGATCATCAACAGCTGGGCCTTTTATAGGGGGCTGGTTTTTCTCATCTGCCAGCCACTGTATCTTTTTTCTTTTCACCATAAGCGAACAGTATATTCTTCTTCAAAACTGTAACCTATGCCTCGAATTTCCCTGAAATCAATCGACGGCAATGGGGTTAAAAATTGCCGTAGAACGTAACAGCTGGCTACGGCAATTTTGGCAGTTTCCACGCCATTTTTCAAATTACTGTAATAAAACTTAATTTTATTGTTACTTTGGATTTTTGACAAGCTAGAAACATACGTATTTCTTTAGTGTTCTTTTTGCGAAGAAAACTGAGACTAAAATAGTGATTTACACATGATTTGATCAACATCTGAATTCAAGTATCAAAATAGTAATGCACAGTGAATAGTATAAACATTGCACTATACGGCAAAAAATTGTCGTCGTTGCCGCAATAATCCACGACATTTTGTTCTTCCTCTACGGCGATTGCCGCGATAAAATTCGAGCCCTGCTGTAACCATCATATTTCATTTATAATTTTGCCAATTTTTGATCGTACATAAACAGCCAGGTTATTCTGATTTCAATTAGATAAAAGTCTATAAAAGAAGCGCAGTTTTTCACAGACTTTGAACTAAATAGTTCATTAATTGGCATTGTCTGCCAATAATAACAGATGGTACATGTACCCTTAGCGTACCTATTTTTTATCTTAACCAAGCTTTTAAAGCCAAATTGTACATGTATAAGCCTAATAAGGCCATGTTACACCAGAAAATGTTTAATCCATTTCTTATGCATAGCTTCAAAGTACTTTGAAAATTATAAAGAATGGCTTTCGTTAACGATTTATTTGACAGCTTATCTCGTTCCGGAGCATTTTGTATTTTGTGTTATGACGTCACTGGTTATGCTTAAGATGGCAGCAAAAAAGAACAAAGTCTACGTAATCTCAGAAGTGAGTGAAGAAAATTAAATGAAATTAAGAAATTTGATACAGTTAGTAAGTGCGCCTAAGTTCCAAAACTTTTGCTTAATTAGATGCACTGACACTTCCAACGAAATTTTATTTAATTTCGTTAAATCACTTCTGACATGTTAGACTTTCCTCGTTTTGCGGCCATTTTAAGCACTGAGTGAACCAGTGACGTTATAACAGAGAAATACAAAATGCCCGATAATCTGCGAACGAAATGAGCTGTGAACCCTTGTTTAAAGGCCGTTCTTCATAATTTCAAGATACTCTTAAGTGATAAAAATAACCCAAACTACTACAAACACTTTAACACAAGCTAATTGTTATAAGCTCATTTTTCAATAATAAAAAACTGTTTTCTTTTCATTTTCTAATTTAATTAACAGATTGTGATCTATGTGAGAGACGTATACATGGTCCCCAATGTGACAGACATGTCTTGAAAACTGTTACCAACACTGTGCCGAAGACAAGGTGTGGCTCCAAATACGCCGAAATGACACTCCCCGCCAACTTGTCAGTGAAACGATCTTCAATTCCTCGTGCAGGGAAAGGAGTCTTCACAAAAAAAAGTACAAATAAACACACGTTTTGGGCTGTACACTGGAAAACAAATTGATTTTCACAACATCGATGGCATGGACACTTCTTACATGTGAGAGGTATTGTTTTGATCAGATAAGTTTGTAATTGCGAACTTGGGACTGGGAATAGATTTTCCCGCCAAAAGAAAACATTAGAATAATTAATTAGTTTTGGTATGCATGCTAGCTTGTAGGTTGAAATTTATATCTCCGTTGAGAACTGTTTGTACTGGTTTATTCTCCGTTGAGAACTGTGGAAGCTGTCTCCGGCGAGACATATATACATGACTTGGACTTATGAGAGCCCATAGTGTAAGTACGTTAAATAATGCGTCATTTGGCCTGTTGTAATGTGGGATTAGGGGTAATTATTTATGTAAATTCATATTTTGTTCGTAGGTTCGAAACCTTATTACGATACTGTTTACGATATTGTGTGCCTCATTTAAATTGACGAAACAGGTATGTTTCTGTTCTTTGGTTGTATAGGAATTGTCATTGTAACATAGTGTGTCATTGGTAGGGTAACCCTACACATTTTAAATAGTGAAAAATTTTCTGAATTGAATATGAATTTCTAGACAGTTATTATTTTTAGCGAATGACCAATTGTACCACAATCGGAAATTACCAATTATTCATGCAACAACCTACCCGATACCAATTTTATAATGACGTCATATTAGTCGACCGAGTAAAAGTGACGTCATTCGTTTCGATTTTTGAACCATAATTTCGAACGGAATATGTTAAGCCTCTTTAATTTCTATAGACCCATTGCACTGACGTCACAAATCCTAAGAGTGTCCTCCAGATGCTCCCTAACAATATTAGGGAATTTACGATCTACGACGCGGCCGGCTCGACGACGCCCTTTCAAAACAAAGAAATTTGATGTTTCCACAAACAATAATATTATGTGTTTTATCGTCATGCAAACCTACAAAGAACTTACAAAGAAATTTGTCACGCAAGACAAAAACTGTCAATAATTTGTGGTCCCATGAGTATTGTCAAACGCTTTGTCATTCTCAACACAACGTTAAAAAAGCATTATTACGTCTTCCAGGCAACGCGAAAGCTTAATGCGACACAAGAGGTGTTACTAAAAGTCGAAATTACAGCAAACATTGCATCGCTTTAGCCGAACGTAGCATTTTGTAAGGTTATATGAAAGAGTCAAATATTTATTACAGAAATCGAATTGCTTAGCGCTCATGCTTGAGCTAAAATTTAGACCGCGTCGTTGAGCCGGCCGCGTCGCAGATCGTAAACTCCCTATTTGTTCGGGTACAACAACCACAGACAGCGCAAAAATTAACCATTTTAATACAAAATTGTTATAAACTTTTAAAAACTTTGCTTTGTTTACAAAAGTTGTATTATGCATAGATTGCTAATTTGTCCTCCAGATGCATCGTCACCGGCGCTGTGACGTCATGTGCAATGGGTCCATTGTGAAAATTCGTGTATTCATCGTAAAAACAACCTCGCTGCAAGTACTTTCATTCACTCAATACGCTCGACAGTTTATTTTAATTAGATGCAAGCAAACGTAGCGAGCTTGCTTGCGACGTGTATCAATGTGTAATGTATATAGTTTTAGGGGCAAAAATGTGGAAAAGTTCCCCAGATCTCTTACTGCCTTTAAATCCTTTAATACAAGTATTGTGACACCGGGCCAGTTAAGTCAATTCATGAAATAATGTCTTTGCATGATTATTTATCTTATTCAATTTTTTTTTATTTAGCTATCTTATTTTGTACTCAGTGTAGTGACTGTAATTGTACATTATAATGTAATTTTTGAAATTCAAATGTACGCCCCTCTTGGAAATCTGGGGTCAGCTTAGTAAACTAACGTTTTACCGTATAACATACCATAGCATACCATGCCATACCAAAGTGCGTATATTTTCTCAACAATCGGTTTTGCACAATCGGAAATACAGATAATTCTTCTGATTCCGATTGTCCACCGATACGGCAAAATTCGCCCAGATTCCGATTATCTGTCAATCACTAATTATTTGTTTAAAAACAAAGACTTAGCAATATTTTTTAACAATTCCAACCTCCTGAGTTATTGTTTTATACCAGTCATGTACTCTTTGTTTTTAAAAAGAGCTTAATGGCCGCGTTCCTTGGTAACGACTATCTTTTGAGTTTTTTTATATAAACTCGAACGGTCTGTGAACGGTTGCGACGATGCAAATTTTTTTCCGTAGACAGTCGGGCTTCTCATTGATAGTCGGACGCATCATTGATCCGCGTTGAGGCCTCTGCGCGTTATCGATGGATCTCTTCGTACCCTGCGTAACCCACTCTTGCACCATATATCCATCACTCCTCGTTGTTCGTCTACGACCACGTGTAGAAAGATGAACGATTTGCTTGTATGTATGTATGTATGTAAAAATTTATTTAAAGACGCTAGCCTTGTCAACAAAGAGAGTTGATTTCCACAAGGGGCGTCGACATTTGAAAATTTACAAAAACTATTTACAAAAAAGACAAATATAAGTACAAATACATGCAATATATATAGTAATTAATTAGAATGGTTTAAAAGGAAGTTAGTGGTTTGGTGTGATTTGGCCATATAAATATGTCTGTAATAATCCATTTAAATTAATATTAGGTTAGTTACTTTGCCTTACAATATTTTTAAAAGAACACATTGATAGGGCTTCCTTAGCTTCACCAGGAAGATCATTCCATAGTTTAGCACCACTATATCGAAAACTCTTTTTCAGAAAGTCGCGTCTTGGCTTAGGAACGGCCAGATCATTCTGAGCATTTCTGAGATCGTAAGTCGTTTGCGAAATATTCCTTTTTATCAAAAACTCTTTCAAGTTCGGCGAACTATGGTCGTTTAGAATTTTATAAACAAGAGTTGCCTTAGTTAATTTTCTTCTAGATTCTAAATTGTTCCATTCAAGAGATTGAAGAACGTCAGCAGACCTGATCTCATAACCAGCACCAGCTATTATCCTAGCTGCTCGATTTTGAAACTTCTGCAATTTGTCTTTTAATGTTTTGTTACAAGTGTCCCAAAGGGGAGAACAATAATCGAAGTAGGGTTGTATCAAAGCGCTATAGATTGATTGCAGCATGTTTACAGGAACGAATGGCTTGATGCGCCTTAACGTTCCAATACCTGCTGCAACCTTTCTGCAAATTACGTCAATATGCTCATCCCAACTCAACGTTTCATCAAGGGTGGCGCCCAAACAAGGTATTGAGGTTGCCCTAGGAATTGGTTGACCATTTAACATTACAGGAATGTCATTATTTATCTTATGGAGATTATGTTTAGATCCTACGTACATTAATTTAGTTTTGGATGAATGGTGTTGCAATTTGTTTTGTTTGAGCCATTGACTTATGTTATTCAAGTCACTGTTCAAATTGAAAACGAGGTGCTGATAGTCATTAGCAGATGAAAAAATCTGTGTATCATCAGCATATAAGCACGGGATTGTATTCTTGAGATTATTTGGGAGATCATTAATATAAAGCAGGAATAGAAGTGGGCCTAAAATAAACCCTTGAGGGACTCCACAAACGAGACTAGGTGTTGACATCGTGCCATTGACAAAACACACTTGTTCCCTATTAGAAATGTAGGATTCAAACCATTTTAATTCGATATTTGAAACTCCAAATTGTTCTTTCATTTTACGCAATAAAATATTATGGTTAATTGAGTCAAACGCTTTCCGAATATCAAGAAAAACAACACCGTTCAAGTCTCCATTATCCATGTTAGTGTACCATGCATCGCACATTTGAATAAGTGCAGACACAATTGAGTTCTTTGGACGGAAGCCGGATTGATACTTAGAAAGCAGGGAGTTTTCATTTAGATATTTGTATAATTGGTTGAAGACTAAACGTTCAAAGATTTTACTTATAATTGGTAGAATGGAAATTGGACGATAATTTTCGCATTTTTGTCTGTCTTCAGATTTATATATCGGTAAAACCCAAGCCTTTTTCCATTCTTCCACATAAATTCCAGTTTTAATTGATAAATTAAATATCCACGTTAGTGACGGACTAATTATTTCAGCAGCAATTTTAAGTGCTCTCGCTGGAATTGTATCAATACCTGTTGATTTTGATGTTTTAAGATTGCGTAATTGAAGACACACTTCGTGTGTACTCATTTCAGAGAACTTAAACTGAATATCTGGCCTAGAAGGAACACTTTGTAATGAAGTGAAATCAGTGGAATTGATCTCGATTTCGTTAGCTAGTTTAGCTCCGATATTCACAAAAAAATCATTAAAGGACTCGGCTATCTTTATGTCGTCAGAAATAATAACGTCTTCAACTTTAAGTTGAGAAATATTATTTGATTTATTATTTTTGCCTAAAAGATTGTTTATTAATTTCCAACTTTGCTTAGGGTCCTTTACCCTGACACAATCTTTGATTTTATTGCAAAAGTAGTTCTTTTTAGCCTTCTTTAATTCAGAATTGACTTTATTCCTAGTTGCTCTAAACTTGATCCAGTGCATGTTCGAATTATTTTTTACGGCCTTTTTGTGAAAATCTCTCTCTCGCATTAACTCCTTTACTTTCGAGGTAATCCATGGGATTAGCGATGCCATAGACCCATAGTGAATCTACAAACTTGTTTTTCTGGTCCCGAAAATACTCAAGAACTGCTATTGCGAGTTAAAACTATATATCATTCCAATTGAAGAGAATTAGGCCTGTTTCATACGTCGAATTTGATTCAGATTCAAAGCGACCATCAAGACCACTTTCCACAAATAGAAGTATTGCCGAATATCCGTCCACTAGTAATACCAGATCTTATTGCCTCGTACACAAACTAATTACTAAGACAATATTACGAATTGATAGTATAAAGGAAATATCATCAAAGATTGCTATGCTATATAATATAATTTTTTTTCTCCCAGCGACGCTAATTAATCATAATCTGTCAAACACCAATGTCCGCTTCTGAGGAATATATTTACATGTTAGCTACACCACATTTAAGCTCTCTATACGACTTATACTTGAGACTTTAATTAATCTATTTATTATTAGCATGACAAAATTACTGGGTGCTGATTGGCTGAGAGGAGTACAATTATTTCATTAATTGTACTGCAGTGCAATTAATGATTTTCCCAAAACAAACAAAATGGCGGAAAGGTATTTTAAACACAAATGTGAAGTGAAATTGCCCAAGCAGAACTTTATGGAAATACGAACAAAAGCACAAATTTTGCTTTAACAAAAGAACTAAATGAAAATACAAACAAAAGCACAAAATTTTCGTTGAAAGTCTTGCAGAACTGGGCTTTGGCGAGAGAATATGATGTTGACATTGAGAAATATCCAATTTTGTCATGCTAATAATAAATAAGTAATCATGCGATGTTGCTCCTACAATTAGGGATTAATAGTACTCGTGATGTTTGGAAATTTTCCAAATTGGACTCGCCCCTGCGGCTCGTCCAATTTTGGCAAAATTTCCAAACATCACTCGTACTATTAATCCCTAATTGTACTCGCCATCGCATGATTACCTATACTAGCTAATGCTAACTGTCGCCTTAATCACCTCAAAATAATTACTTGACTGCGTGTTCACGAATTTGATCTAATGCTAATCTAACTGTATGCCTCGTCCTCAAAATAACTACTTGACTGCGTATCCGCGTATCCACTAGAATATAGAGCTACCTTTAACACTATGACAATTTAATGTATTAATGCTAAGTCACTGACTCACTGTATGCCTCGTAGCTACCTTTACCACCATGAGATTTTAATCTATTAATCTATTTATTATTAATCTATTGAGAATAAATTAGTATGTATTAATACATCGTATCCATGATGTTTGAAAGGCATATAGCTTAAAAAGTGGACGGGTATTCTGCAATCGCTCTGGAAGATATTGCAATGTTTTTCAGAATTATGGAATCGAAAACAATGAAACTTACAAACAGTTACAAAAGTAAAGAAAAGCAAGTGGGAATGGCGTATATAACTTAATAAAATATTTTAGATGTCATCACCACACAAAATATGAAGCTGCAATGTGTGCTGCTCAGATTTTGGCATCTCAACCACGTCCAAGCAATCAATCAGACTGTTTTGAAATCAACAATTGCGTGCGATAAGAGTATCCGCTGAATATTTTTTTAAGGGCGCGGGTCAATGATGCGTCCGACTATCAATGAGGAGTCTGCCTGTCTACGGAACAAAAATTTGCAGTGAGTCTAAGAATCGAGAGATTACAACTACCTGAAATATACAAGCAGAATTTCGACGTTTCGAGCGAAGGCCCTTCATTGGGAAGTTTGCAGCGACGAGACAAGGGCCTTCACTATTTTTTGTGTCTTTACCGTTTCATTATATTTTTGGAAAATGTATTGGAGAGAGATTGAGATTGTTCAACAAATCATGAGATCACAACTTTCTCTTCCAGATCGTTGAAGGTGGAAAAACAACCCATGTCATAGATGGAAAAGAATCTTCTCAAAGCAACTGGCTGCGTTTCGTCAACTGCGCACGGAGTGAAGAAGAACAAAACCTTGTCGCCTATCAATATCGTGGTGATATTTTTTACCGTGTGTACAAAGAAATAGTAGCAGGTGGTGAACTATTGGTTTGGTACGGGGATGAATATGGAGAAGAACTTGGTATACGGATTTTACCAAATAAGGTTAATGAAGATGAAAATGAGAAACAAGTTGGTGTACCAATTGTATCCAGTCAGGTGACGAAGATGGATGAAGATGAAGAACAGCTTGATATGCCAATTTTACTGCATCATGTGAATGAAGATAAAAGTGGAGATCAACTTGGTAAAACGATCCTTCCAAATCAAGTGAACGAAGCTGAAGATGAAGAGCCACTTGACATATCAATTCTGAATCGAGTTAACGAAGATGAAAAATCGCCAGGAAAAGGTAGGTCAAACGTTTATCATAAACAAATGCGAGTGAATTTTTTCAATGTTAATATTGTGCCTAGTGGATCAAACTTTAAGTTTCCGATTATTAATTGAATGAGTTTCCAATTTTGTGGTTTATTTTATACAATTGTTTATGACGATCAAAAAAACCTACGGAACGAAACGTCCAAAGATACAAGGATGTTTATTATATGCAGTGTTTGAAATTGAGCATTATTCTCAAAAAATTGAACAACATACAATGCAAAAGTTTCATTAGGTAATAATTTACATATTATATCGATAGCATGTAGTTGAATAATTTCGGTTTAATGATCGAAATTACTGCTACAAATATATAAGTTCTTTGTACGTTTGCGTGGCGATAAAACATATAATAGTTTTGTCTGTGGAAACACCACGTAAATTTATTACTGCAAAGCTTTCGATCCGTAATTATTACAACATATATTGTAACATATTATTAGCACTAATGAAGATTCGGGCTTGCGGATCGAAAGCTTTGCAGTAATAAATTTACATGGTATTTCCACAAACAAAACTATTATGCAAATATATAGTTCGTGTTTTCCACTATAACCAAACCACCATGCGAACCTTTACCAGCTTACTACTCCATATGTGTTTTTTAGAAGGTGATCACACATGTAAACATTGTGGACGAATATATTCTTATAAGAATTACCTGGAAGCTCATTTGAAAAGATGTCCAATGTTGGTATCGTACGAATCCTGGGAATGTTGTCATTGCGGGAGAAAGTACAGTAGTGAGGATTATCGCAATGTACACGAGAAAGATTGTAGGAATCCTGAATCTTCAAAATGTCGCGTCAACATCAGTGTCAAAGTTAAACAATGTCACCATTGTGGTAAAATATTTACAATTGAAAGCCAATTGATGAGACACGAAAGAATACATAATGGAGAACGTCCATATCAATTATTGTCGACAGTGTGATAAGACATTTACACAGCAAGGTTCCTTGAAGACGCACGAAAGAATACATAGTGGAGATCGTCCATACCATGAATGTCGACATGAGTGTGGTAAGATATTTACACGGCAAGGTAACTTTGAAGACGCACGAAAGAATACATAGTGGAGATCGTCCATACCAATGTCGACAGTGTGATAAGACATTTACACAGCAAGGTTCCTTGAAGACGCACGAAAGAATACATAGTGGAGATCGTCCATACCGATGTCGACAGTGTGGTAAGACATTTACACGGCAAGGTAACTTGAAGACGCACGAAAGAATACATAGTGGAGAACGTCCATATCAATGTCATCATTGTGAGAAGATATTTACACAGCAATGTAACATGAAGAGACACGAAGGAACACATACTTAGTGGAGAAAGTGTTGCCGACATTGTAAGTAGACATTTACATTGAATTATGCTTAATTGATTTTCCTAGTTAGTTTTTTCACTTAAAAAGGTTATAATGCGCTTTATAAAAAACCCATGCATCATTCAAAAGGCTGAACTGTGCCTTTAAGATAGCCAATAGCATTCCCTTATTTGTATACAGTAAAACCCCACATAAAAGAACCAGTAGGTTAAGAACCACCAGCCTGAAATTTGGCAATTAAGCACCCAAAATACAAGTTTTTGAAAGATTTTTTAAGTTTAGATACATGTAACGAGAACCATATTTGTGTCATGGCAATAGTTCTATGCAACAACAGTCCCTATTAATGTGTAGAATAAAAAAAAGTATAGTGTGAAGTAAGATTATATAAGAACCACTTCAGCCTGAAGTCAAAATTCACTGGTTCTTCTATGTGGGGTTTTACTCTATATCATGTACGCGTGATATTTGTAAAATTTCGACTTTTTCAAATTTCCAAATGTTTGGGTGGATAAAAAGTAAGCTATTTACTTGTTTAATTCAATTCGGCGGTTTTCTTTTTATTATATGAAACAAATATATAAGCATATTGCACAGTGTAACATCCCTCTTGCAACTATTCTCGCAAATCGCAATGTTTATACACTGAATGGCTTCCTATTGGCTTTTGACTGTCAATCTGGCGCCAAACGTTAGCACTCCCGGTTTTTACACTACGATCATTGCAAGTTGCATGGGACATACTGCTTGATGTAACATCCCTTGAAATGCAATCTGTAATCATCTTTCTTAAAGTGCGACTAACTCCAAAAATAAATTTTGGTACGTGTAATAGTAAAAAACCTTTATAGTAAAAAACCTCATCTTGATCAACGTTTTAAGTTTTAACCAATGTTTAACCACTTGAGTAAAACATTGCCAAAATGTTAGGTGATTACGGACTATCTTGCATGGCTGTTGCTTGGAGAATATAAATTTTCTGTTTTGTTCAATATATATTTTCTGTTTTGTTTATAGCCTGTCAAAAACTAAAATTTCTTTATCGTCAGAAGGGATGGATTTGTTTCATAGAAATATTAGACCTAGAATGCGTGCTTGGTCACGTGACCGGTATCTATTATTTCTATGATTTGTTTCCAATCATAATTCGACGCTATGAACGGCTATCATGTCTATATTGATGATTGTTTCGGATAGTATCCTCTACCTAATCTACCTACAACAATTTTTAAACTTTAGCGTTGGATTTTCGCATAATATTCAATTGTAGTCCAGTTAATATTTTTAGCTCATCGCTATTTGGGATTCAAGATTCAACATTGCGACTATCTATACGAGAAAAAAACGTGTTGATCAAGTATTTAGGTTTTTTTGAAAATAAAAAAGCAGCAAAAAAATTATTGGGGACTTTTCTCAGATCAGGCGTGAACTAAAAAGTGACTATAGCCACTATAATGTGAATTTTTCATGTGTCCCTATACCGACAGGGCAAGGTGAATTAACCGCGTATTTCCTCTACACTATAGAGAACTTGTGTGTGTAGTTTGCTCGCGTGTGTAATTCATTTTCACGAATGTTCATTGTATTTGAATGCCAATATGATATAATGAGAACTGTCTGGACTTGTTGCATCACACACCCACGCCCCTAGCCCTTGACAATACAACGCACCTTTTTTATTTAATTATGACTCTTGTGCATTTTCCGCCCTTTGTGCACTGTTCACTAATGTCTCGTGAGTTTTGCCGTCAGAAACGGCTTAGCGAACTTAAGCAAGGCTTTTAGAATCTAGTACGGGGACATGACAAGAAACCGCCTTAAACTTTATACTTTTCTAATTATAAATAAGAATTACTGTTATTAGTATAACCTCAACACGCTGGACGAAAGTGTAACAAGGACGGCTATTGATATCATATTAATGCAACGGAAAATGAGCAGGAAAATCCCACAGAAGTTTTAGACGTCGCCATTAATTGCTTTGCAGTTACAACGGCAAAATACAGATTATCATTTATCACGTCTTGTATACAACGCATGCATAGGGTCTATATACATTTCAATTCAAGCTGAGACAACTGTTTAGTCTATGCCGGATTGAGAAAAGTTCCAGAACATTCATAAACCGTGTGTTAATCTTGATGCTTAATTAAACTGTAAATTTTCATACGATGGATACATTTTCAGACGACATGTTTTCTTTTGCAATCATTTGGTTCAACGAGTTTGTTTGCCATCCAACATGCTTAAGGTCGCTTGTTGACGACTCGGGAAACTGTATGACAAACCTTTGCCAACAGCTTACTCATTCAGCGGTTTTCGTCCAAATTGAACCAAAGTTTATTTGATCGATCGGTCCTCGGCTTATTGCCGTTTCCCCTACAAATTTTCGTATACGAATAAATTTGATCTTTTTTTTTTGAGTTATTGCTACACAGCCGTTACACATAAATTTCTTCTTGGCAGAGGTGAAACAAAATCTTCCGCGGTTTATGTCTGAACTCAGGGACCGCGGAGCCTGTTTAAAAGTGGGAGGGGGTGGCAGGGGGAGGGGGGGAGGATGGCACGGGAGCTATTCCACGCAGGCAGGCTAGATTTTATCAGGACAAAGGTCAAAGAGAAGATTGTCTTTTAAACTTATTTGAACGGTTTTTGTTATGGATGGAAATTTCAAGTAAAAGTTAATATATACACGCGTAAAAATTGAGAAAATCAACAACTTGTTGCAAGTTGATATCGACAGGCGTGAACAAGGTTGTGCGGCCCACTATGAACAGTATTGTCAACATGTTGTTACAGCATCGTTCAACTGTAACAACTTGGAACAACATGGTTGACAACTTGTTCATAGTTGGCCGCACAACATTGTTCACGCCTGTCGATATCAACTTGTAACAACCTGTGCGTTTTTAGCCGTGTACATTTTTAGACATAACAACATGTTGCGAAACTGAATGCAACTATAGGTAATAGCACATACAGTAGGCAGTATAGCAATGCGTTTAAAATGACAATTTTAGCATTGTTAAATAAGCTTTTATTATAATAAAATGAATAATCTACCTTTCTTTAGTATATACGTCCTGAAAATTTCAATAAAATCCACCATAAAATAATGACGATATACTTATTTAAAGTTATGAAATACAAGTTTCGCCATAGTGTATAATGTTTTGGACCAGAGTTGGTTCCAGTGGATGCATAAATCGAACCTGCCGCCCTGCAATTCCAGTATCTGCAGTAAAAATATATTAAACATTTTGGCTACATCTCGTAAGTATACTACCTTTGTTCATAGTTAACTATATGTCAGTTGCCTTCGAGAAAATACAATTATATGTCGACACGGATACATCATGATTTCATAATTTTTATTTTAAAACAGCCATATAACATTGATTCCACTTGTTTAGTGTAATAATCTTAAGTTTATTTCTTGGATTAAATTTTCGATATACCCACTAATAATTATACCCGTGTGTAAAAATCTAGAACATAGCCGAAAAGGTATATATTGCATAATTTTCGGGGAGGAAGGGAAAAAAAAAAAAAATTTAATAATGCATGGTTGCAATTATGTTTGTTCGTAGTTTTTCACATGATCGGAATATAAAGGCGTTCTCTCTTGACGTTCACCGCCAATTTTGCACATTTAAGTCTCCTGTACTGGAGCCATTTACCCGCCATACATGGTAAAAAGCTCGCATGCATGGTCCAATTAATCATGTGTGGCAAAAATGCACTTAAATTGATTTTAAATATTGGCAGTGATATATGGGAAGAAGAGTGGACAAGGAGGGGAGGGGTAGGTGTGTAGGCAGCCATCAAAATTCAACAGTTAATTGAACTCAAATCTAAACGAGAACCCGAGCTTTGAGTATATAGCTTATATGGCTTTGGCAAAATGGGTATACTGTGTATTACATCCGCGTAAAAAACTCACAGCTATATAGTCAACAAGATGTGCTCGCACTGCTTGTTCCCAGTTGTTGACAAGTCTGGAACAAGTAATTGTTCTTGTAACAAGGTTGATGAGGCCAACAGGTCACTCGCAACAAGTTGTTCCAACAAGTCTGATATCATCTGCAGGTAACAAGTTGTTAAAAAGTTAATGACAACAAGCTCGGCGTAGCAACTTGTTACGATCAGCTTGTATTATGATGCTTGTGATGTTACTCTGAGCTGGTGTATATCCACACCAGGCAAGCTTCAGTTTTTTGCTGAAACAACTTGTAGCAAGTGATTACCGTCATCAACCTTGTAACAAGGTGATAACAACTTGTTCCAAACTTATCACAACAACTGGGAACATAGTTTGAAACAGCCGCATATTTCTGTGCGAACATGCACATACTGATATCGGATAGGGTTTCTTTTACTATTTAAAGTAAGAGAACATCAAATCCGTTGATATTTATAACACAACCCATGCATTATGATTTCAATGGCTTATTGGATATGGCTTATACGCGCTAATTAAATATCACAAGTTCCTTGGAGACTATAGTTCCGTGATTATAAGTTATGGTTTTACGAGTTTTTGGCGATGTGTATGTAAATACTCTTATATAACAATAATGACCATGCAATGTCAATGTTTTTTACTAGACCAATTTCAATAATTTTAGTGTCAAAATTCATCTCCTAGATTAAATTTTCGATACTCACTAATGAATAGCTGTGTAAAAATTTGGTAGAAGATAGCTATTGCATGTTTTCCAACTTTCTGATTAAAATCATCCTGACGTTGAAAGCTCTTTGTCATGCAGGAAGTCGGCGCTTGATAGCGTAGTAACCGATGCTGTTAGTTTGTTACCGGTTAACCTGTTGAAGCTGAACTGAAGGCCTTTGACTTTGTTCTTGTTTGTTTCTTTTTCTGGTAGTCCAGACGCAAGCCACGGATGCAGTGTCATTTATGCAGTTACGAAAATTGACAAGAACTTCAAAGACAGGTGCTTGTGGTGTGAAGGAGACAGGTGCTTGTGGTGTGAAGGATTTTTGACAACTACCTCGAATATACAAACAGAACTTCGACCGGAAGTTAGTATATAACCTTTTCGACAAAAGGCTTCGCTCGAACGCCGAACTAGTTCTGGTGCTGACCTTTCGAGATTTTATTAGAGCCAGAGGAAGTTTGCATAGCACTTCACTTTTAAATTGTTTTTATATATTACGTCTTTTACCCTCTTGTATATATGCGCTTAAATCCTTAAAAAAGGTAAAAGGTATACTTAATGTTTTCGTGCAGGCGCGATATAATACATAAAATTGACAAAGCTACAACGAATCGTTTTACCACTTTTACCCTTATAAAAAAGCCTGGCCAGGCTCGCGAAATCAGGGTCATGCTCATCGTGTTTATCTCAAAGCCAAAGGTATATAGTTGGTATAATGACAGCGACGGAAAGGAAGACTTTATTAAGTATCGAAGTCTTCCTTTCTGTCGGTGTCACTATACCAAGTATATGGCAGCTAAAAAAGCTGTCGGCTTAGTCTTGTTATGTTTATTATACATAAAACATGACAAAACAATAATTAAAATACACAAGCACAAATTTTAACAAGTACAAGCTGCACCAAAATATATATTTTTATATTTATTTCAAGAGATAAATATTGTTTGCATAATTACATTATGTATAGTGATAAATATATTTGATAGAAAGATAAACATATTGGGCATAAGCACTAAATGTTAATTAAGTGATCATTTATCACCGATTGTGTACAATACTATTTTAACATTCCTAACTACGTTTGGTACTAAACATGCATGCTTTTTATATTTTCAAGTCTGTTTTGGTCTAAAACTGCCACAAAGACAATACCAAAATCTCATCTTGTTTTCTTTATTGAAATATACATAAAGTATCACAATATCCTAATTTTGAACATAATCGTTTAGCATTATCGCGATGCATTGTGCTGTAGCCGTTAACAGATTGTTTTTGATCCATTACGATAATTTCAAAACGACATCTCTCTATGTACATTGGTATATTATCTTTTGACACAACAGCTTCCAGAAGAGCATTGAAATCGTCCCCTATTGTATTCCGTCGTGCCATTGCATTCTTTTCGACATTCTCCACCAACATCAGGGCATGTTCTGTCATCTGTACCGCTGCTTACAAATGCTGACTGTTTAAAGAACCTGTGGACTGAAGTAGGACGAGTGACGGGGTCGACTAGTTCGGTGCTAGCTTCCACTGCTTTGGGTTCAGTGGGTGCTGCTGCTTCGGTGGGTGCCTTCGTTGTCGCTTGTGCCACTTCCTGCTCTGTTGTTGCCACAACAGGCTTTTCAGTGGCGACTTCGGTAACTTTTTCTGCAGCCTCGGTGGTTAGTTCGACAACTCCCTCGGTTGCTACAGGTGGTTCGGTACTCATAATGGCTTCAGTGGCTTCTTCCGTGGGTGCTTCGGTAATAAAAGGTAAACTTCTAATTATATTTGGGTTTATGGTAGCCGTAATTGCCTCAGTGGCTTTTTCGGTGGGGGTTTCGGTTGCTTCTTCCACGCCTTCGGTTACAGGAGGCGAAGTTGCGATTATCTTTGGGTTTCTGCCTCGAGCGCGAGTCCGTTTTGACGAAGTGCAGGCTGGGAAAAAGATAAATATAGTTTATTATTTTTATCACTTTTCAGTTTTCATGCATGCAGAGGTAAATACATTCACAGATATTGAAATTAAACTTTATAACTTCATTTATGCATATACTATAAATGATTTTGGTGATAAATGTTCTTCTTGAAGGTACTCATAAAAGTATATCATTAATTTTACAACCGAAAAACCCCTCAACTAAATAAATGTATCAGTCCTTTTGTAATCAGTGCTGGATAGCTCTATCAATTCGGGTTTGACTGCCCCTCACAGGTTTTGCGTGATGTCAGTAATTTTGGCATCCGGTGTCGTAATCGCTTAATAAAACCCTAATGTACTAATATCCCTCGCAATGAGCGCCCGTGAGTATATAGTCAAACCGTATCAATTCTGAACTGTTCTTCATATAGAAGATCTGTACTGGCCATTGCTGAGATCATTATATAGCTTAACAGCTGAATACGAAAATGATGTGATCGAGTACGGATATTATAATTATGCATATCAGAATTAAGAACAAATAGATTCCTAAGGTTAATAGGAAAGGAACCCTTAACTTAAGAGATTTAAAAACCGCAGGACATTTTTTATTTAAATCCCATCGGTCTGTTAATGGCTTCCATGCTAGTTTCTAAACAATTCTTGACTACGTTTTTTTCTTAACACGCTTTTGCAAAGCGAGGCTCTCTCTTTTTCTATTTCAGGAGTCTGTCAAGCACTGTTTTATCGATCTGCATTTGACCAAATTACGGCGCAATACTGGCACCACCGCCCTGCTACAATGTACGATTAAAAAAATCTAAACAATAAAATTTAAAAATTACCTTCACTGAGAGTGCATATAATTCCAAACAAAATCAAAGCTACGAAGATCTTCATTTTTCTATCGAATTTAATTAAAACAATAATCCTTTATATGTTGTTGTTCTGCTTCACTGTTGACAGTTGAGCTGCTTGCTGCGAATGAGGATCGAAGTCAAATGCCGTCTTTTTATACCCGCTGTCATTGCGTGTAGCCCTTCATTAACCTTGGGTGTTCGTCCTTTGTTATTGGTGGGTACGCATGGTGATGGATAATGCATTTTGTTAAGGAAATCGTTGGCGTTGCCTTGGCAGTAAGGAAATGTTGGTATCTAGTTTATGGAAATAACTGAAGCTAAGCATTCTGTGAATACGTTGCTAACTTGCTACTGTTACACTGTTGCTAAAGTTACAAGTTTGTTAATTATTATCAATTAAAGCAGAAGAATTGTATAGACTCGAGTCATGTGACTTGAACTCGAGTCGCAATGTTTATGACGTGTGACTTGACTTGTTAATCAGATTAACGACTTAATTGTGACTTGGACTCGAACAAAATGACATGTGACTTGAATTTGCAAGTAATGATATAAAGTCGTAAATATCTAGTGAAAATTAATTTCCCAACAACTCGTACTGGAAATTCACTGCTGTATACAATGACTTGTGCAGCCAGACCGGCATATCGCACTGTAACTGAGATTTGTAAGTGCTATATAGTTAAATTATGCATGAGTAGCCGATCTTTATCTGATATACACACATTGCATGATTAAACATTCATTTCTTTTGAATTCTCTTCATGAATTATTGAGTTTTTTAATGCATAGTGCAGAACGGCTTGAACTGAAACAACTGTAACTGTAAGTACTATTAGAGAGTTTGAGCAAGAGAACGAAGTCGGACGACGACGACGTGTTGACAATTTTTGCCTGTCTTGAACATTATCTTGCGCATTCTAAGTTTAGGTTCAGGAGTGAAGACAGATTTGAGATTCATGTCTAGCTGTTTATGAATGTTGACCCAAATCCTTACCCTGATCAGGATAAAACAGCGAGACATGAATCCATATCCCGTCTTCGTTCTTC
>CACRXK020008005.1:0-21605 GCA_902702795.2 Paramuricea clavata
GGGGGTGAATAGGTTTTCAGATCGTCGGATTTCACAGAAAAAATTGCTCGGATCTGGCGAATATTTTACACGGATTTGCGGATCTTATCAATACAGCGGATTGCGAATTTATCTAATATTTTGGCTCGGATTGTGAATTTAGCTTGCAATTTAGTTCGGATCCTGGATTGTGACTTCATAGTAGAGCTTTTAGCGGATTCAAATTTAGACAAGACCATTGTCGGATCGCGGATTTTGCTTCAAATTTGGCCGGATCGGCGGATTTGTATACCCCTATTCCCCTCTATATTGTGGGTCGGGAGCCAGTTGTTCAAAGGTGAGTTAGCCCCAACTCTCGGTTTTGGTTTGTGTATTTCTGCACGTCTGCTTATTTCAAAACTTCGGGGAAGTCAACTCCAATCGACTCGGTCAAGATTTTTGAAGAAACATTCATCCAAATTTGTGGACAAGCCGTCGGGAAGTTTGGTGAGAAGTTTAGGTCTTTCCGACAACCGACCCCTGAAGTTTGCTGGGCTGGTCCACACCAAGAAGTTTTAGGTCATTCTAAAAAAATTATAGTTACATTGCATTCCAATGCGCCCTGATTTTACTCTGTCTGACACCAGGCAATTTTACTCGTCAAGGGGAGAGCACTAGCGCACAATTAGCCCTCTCCTCCGCAGAGGTTCTTTCCCCATCTCCGCCTGCGCGTCTTCCACACAGCGGTTCTATACGGTAAGCGTCATGTAAAGCTCATGCATTGAAACCTCTGCGGAGGAGAGAGCCGACGATCCGAAAACCGTCAAAACCTATTCTCCCCCCCCCCCGTTTCAAATTAAATTACACAAAATATAAGACTACTACATATAATTACAAGATTTAACTGATTGCAGTATTTCACTCGAATAACTGGTGTTTGACAACCTGTGTTTGACCACCCCGATTGGTTCTTGTCAGGTTCATGTCGAGTTTTGTATCCTGATCTGAAAAATTCAGGAAAGTCTGGGTACGAGGTACCTTTAGCCGCGGCTCTGCGCATGCTT
Source organism: Paramuricea clavata (assembly GCA_902702795.2). Taxonomy (NCBI): domain Eukaryota; kingdom Metazoa; phylum Cnidaria; class Anthozoa; order Malacalcyonacea; family Plexauridae; genus Paramuricea; species Paramuricea clavata. The sequence goes on from CACRXK020008005.1 coordinate 1,023, forward strand.
GCCTTCCGCAATGCGCATATTTTCAGAACCCGAAAGTTGCATTGCAATTTGCAACCCATGTTTTGCTCCGGGAAAATGTCAAAGATTTCCATTCAACTTTTATTTTGATTGTATTTTCCTTGAAACACTGATGCTCGTCAACGTAAAGAGGTATGCACTGAAGGGCCCGCGCTTTGAAGAAGACATTTGGACCTGAAAATGGTTGGGAATAACAAAAGATACGGAAAAGGAGCAAGGTTTTTGACTTTCTGATCTAATGTTTACTTCCTTTTGGGTTGACTCACGGCATTTTATATGTGGTAGCGAGTACACGAACATCGTCGTTTTTGAGATTTGAAGTTGTAGTTTAGTATTTATCAAGCGCTGATGAGGCCATGCCACTCATCGATGGAGGGAGTGATATAAATTTATCAAAATGGCTAGGAGTGTTCGTGGTTGCTTTGAAGAAGGTCAGTTATGACATGTTGACTAATCAAGCAAACCTTTCCTCGAGAGTTTATTATTGTTCAGCATGATTAGCTGTTAAATATTAAGTAAACTGCAAATTGCCCTGCTGCAGAATGGCCTTATAAGCCTGAAATTCCAGAAAATCTAGTGTATTCCAACACTTTCTAAATGCTAATGTAGCAAATTTATGTAGCAAATTTATGTAGCAAACTTCTCACTTCCTTTCCTCTTTACATAAATTTTGCCCGAATATTTTCATAGGACATTAGAATGACATTATAAAGTTAATGTGATTGACAGCATTCAGGCTATTTGCTGGGCCAAATATATAATAAATAGCGGTTAGGTTTTGTGTAGCTTTGTGTCATATGTACAGCAGAGCATTTGCAATTTAACTTTTGTTTATTATGCAAATAACATGACATCATGCCATATAACCATGACATCATGTCGGTAGAGGGCATTGGATCAGATTGAGATGAGGCAGATAAGCTTGTTAAACAGTTAAGCTGCAATATATGCTATACATCATCTATCATGAATGGTGTTAACTACTAGGATGTCTGAAGGAGGGATGCAAGTTTGCTTCCAATTTCTTGCATGAGGAAGGTGTGAATGTTTCCTGGAATTAATCATTAATACATAACGCTTTCCCCTTGACAAGTCAGTGCATTTGAGTGCATTGCAGCTTACAGCAGTTTACAGGTAAAACTATGTGTTCACATGGTTTTAACACTTCATTTAGTGTTCCTCTTTGGAATTCCCAACTTGATTGCAATTTTTCTCATTACCTTTGCAAATTTGAAATACTTCCTTGCAAATACCTTGAGGGAATTTGCAATGTTCCTAAAAGCCGATTAAATTTGCCTCCATTCCTGTTAGAAGTTATTAACTTCCTGTTGCAAGTTCCTAACTTCCTGTTCTGTACTATGGGTTGTATAAATTGGCTAACAAATAGTTAGCCCCCCCAACATAAAAATTGTTTTGCTGGCCCACTGGTCCAATCTATATAAACCGAGACATCTTTTGCTTCTGTTTGCTCATTCTGTTCCATGTTAACTAATATTCCAACTAATAATATTAACTCATTGAGCTGCAATGCGCCCCAGTGCGCCCTATTTATTTTTTTACTTGTCTAAGCCAGACGATTTTACTTGTCTAACGCCAGACGATTTTACTTGTCAATGGGGAAGCGCTGCAGCTTAATGGCAGGTTAACCAAAAAATCTGACAATGTCTCTGGTTAACCCATTGAGCTGCAATGCACCCAAGTGCCCCCTACTTATTTTTTTACTTGTCTAACGTCTGACGATTTTACTTGTCAATGGGGAAGCTCTGCAGCTTAATGGCAGGTTAACCAAAAAATCTGACAATGTCGCTGGTTAACCCATTGAGCTGCAATGCACCCAAGTGCCCCCTACTTATTTTTTTACTTGTCTAACGTCTGACGATTTTACTTGTCAATGGGGAAGCTCTGCAGCTTAATGGGTTAATAAGTATTTATTGCTTCATATAGTGTTATTTTATAATTGTTAAGGGTGGTATGTATGGGACTTATCATCTCGTTTGCATCTTCCTTTTTGAGCCATTGGATAGTTTATGTTCGTGTTATACTGTGGTGCAATAAAGTTATTAAAATGAAAGTTAAAGACTTCTTAATTTAGGTTGCAAAAGAAGTCCAGCCTGAACTTGACACTAAAAAGGAGGCAATTGAATATGTTGAAAAATTGATCATACAACTCCTGGGCCATTTGTGCATAGTACATCCACATAGTTACAAAGACGTAGAGGAACGAGTGAAGAAGACATTTCCAAAGCCAATTGACCAATGGTGCATAGAGGAGGGACAACAAGCTGTGGGAAAGGGCAAGAAAAAAAATCCTCTGGTTTTACCAGTTGATAAAATACATCCACTACTACAAAAGGTAATACTTTGGATTGCACAAATGATCAGTTTAACCCTTCAAGTGGCTTGCCATAATGCCAAATTATTTTATTCATCAAGGGGAATATTAGACTTTACTGTTTTATGTTATTACACTTTTAGCCCAATGGCAGGCCTGTAAATTAGTGCTGGTCATCGGACATTGTCCAGCCAAATTTTATGGCTGGTCAAATCTCCAATCTCAAAAAATTGTTTATTTAACACATTTTTTACTAATGAAACCAACAAGAAAGCAATATAGACAGCACTTCTCCACTATTTTGTGCTGCATTAGTCCGTAAGATTTAATTCTAGATCTACATCACCTTAATTAAAATCATAGTCCATTAAAGTATTCCTGGATATAGATACAATTTATCTTGTTATTTCATAGGAAGTTTTAGGTTATAAAATTGATTATCCAGTGTCTTTATACATTGTGGCAGTGCTTGAATATATTTCTGCAGACATACTGAAGGTATAAACAAACTCAAAGATTTTGTTTGTTATGAAATTATGTTTATTAAAAATAGTCACATCTTTCTAAAACTGTGTTTCATATTCTTCCTGTAGCTTGCAGGGAATTATGTTCAAAATATCCGAGACAAAGTTATCACTGAACAACACATCAAGGTTGCCTTGTGTGCAGATAAAGTGAGTATTATCATCATTACAATGATCATTAATAATTGATTATCATAATCAGTCACCATTCATTAGAATCAATAATCTTTCATCGTTTATCATTAATTAAATTAATGACTACCGTAATTGATAATCATCAAATAATCATCATCATTATCTTGATCATCATAATCAATCGTTATCATCAATGTCAATCATAATCAATCATTAATTATGAACATTGTCAATCATCAATAATAATCAATAATAGTCAGTCATCATAATCAATAAACATCAATCATTATCATAATCATAATCATTGACAATCATCATAACCAATCATCATTAATTATGAATGGCAATTGATCATCAATTATTATCAGCATTGATTAGTAAATGATCATGATAACAATAATCAATGATTTTAACCAATTATCATCATCAGTCCTTAACCTTTATTAATCATAATAGTTAATTATCAATCTTTTATCATCAGCAATCTTCATAAGTTAATAATCATAAATCATCATTAGTATTAGTCAAAAATCATGAACCATAATATCATCAGTCATTATCAATAGTAATCAATTACTCATAATAATTGATCCATCACTGTCATTAATGATCAGTGTCAATCATCATCGCTCAATCATCTTATATGACTTGCCGACTTGGCCGGTGCATAAAAGTCAATTCTTGTACTCTGACTACTCTCACTAATGTACAATAGTGTATTTTACCCCGTTGTTGTTCACTTATTTGATTTATACTTCTGTAAGCTTGATCAGACATTTTTCTTTTGATAGGTGTTACTGGAAATGTTCGAAAGCGACGACCTTGAAACTTCGGCAGAAGATGAAGTATGTTTTGGAATTATATTTGCTTACAGTTCTATAACCTCTTAAACTTTTTATGAAAAAATCATCAAATGGGGAATAAATTGATTAACCATTAATAACACACAACACTCTCCCCTTAACAAGTAAAATCATCTGTTGTTAGACAGAGTAAATTGGGACGTTGCAGCTTAATGGATTAACAAGAGACATTGGCAAATAGTTTGGTTAACCAATTAATGCACAACACTCTCCCCTCGATGAGTAAAATTGTCTGGTGTTAGACAGAGTAAAATAATAAAATGGGGTACATTATGTGGGTTAACGTTGAGACAGCCATACTGTAACTTCGTTTTAGCCACTGGAAGAAAGACCAATCACACATCAAGATATTGTCAAAGAGATGATGGTTCTGGAACGTCAATATATACGAATTTTGAATATGATCATTTTGGTAAGGGATGTTGGTCAAATGTCGTACAGTGTAATAGGAATGTTTGGTATACCGATATACCGAAACTGATATCCAGTATTGAAACCAATATCGGTTTATCGGTATGAATTTTTCAATGTTCGGTATACCGTATCAACTTTACACACCATGCAATTATGGCAAAATCATCAATTTTCGGTAATTTAAAAGGCGAAAACCCGGTATACACACTATACCGTTTATATCGGTATAATTTTTCCGATACCGGAAAATTCTCATACCGAACATTTTTACAGTGTATTGAATCTCTAGTTCAATGGGAATAGTTTTAAATTTGGAAGCACAAAAAATACAAAATGTGTTGAAAAAGAATCTTTTTCTGTTGTTTAGGTTTTTAGACAATCTTTTGTTGAAGCAACAGATCAGCTTTTTACCGAGGAGGTAAGACTATGGTTTGTCTGAACTAAGGAAATTAAGGTAATAAGGCCCGATGTACTGTAGATGGCGAAATTTTCATGCGCCAAACCTAATCAAATTAAATACGCGGCACAAATTTGGAAGCTGATTTATAGATATCAGACGTTGCGGTTCTCATGTGCCGAACGCATTAAGAACAAGAGATAATCAGCTGAAATGCTTCATTATCTATTGTTTTTAAAGCATTCGGCACATGAGAAGCGCGACGTTTGAAACAGGCCTTAAGGTCCATACAGACCGAACGCAATTTGGCAACGCGACGCGAATTTTCAATGACATTTATTAACTTCAATATTTTTATATGTTTTCAAAATATTCTGAACCACTTAAGCAATTTTAGCTATTTGGTCTGCATATCTTGTAAAATTTTTATCTGTTGACGGTTTTATTTGTTTTTAAAAACTGAAAATTCCCGTTGCCTTATCGAATCGCGTTCGGTCTGTATATCGGACGCGATTCGACAACGCGACGCGATTTTTCGATTTTCACTGCCCGATAACTTAAAACTTAACACTGACCGATACTTTAAATTTTCCAAATATTTGGAAGCGCTATAGCATTTTGAGTTATTTAGTCTAGAGTACATATCTTTTAAAATTTGCTCTCATTGCGCTGTTTTATTAACTTTCAAAAACTAAAAAATCACGTCGCGTTGTCGAATCGCGTCCGTTGTGAATGGACCTTGAATTGTATCTTGCCAAAATTGCTAATACACTTGATCATATGATAATGCACAACTACCAATACCAAGAAATGTTTATCATGGAAATTTCCCTGCTCATTCTAATCTGCGTTTATCCTATCGATGCCTTCTTAATAACAAATATCAAGAACTTATAGTATGGTACTGTAGTATACAGTACTGCAACTAAACGTAGCTTGCTCAGCTATAATTCACCAAGAAAAAACTGGAAAAAAAAATGACAATAATAATTCTAATATAATGGTTTTGTTTGTGGAAACACCACGTAAATTTATTACTATTATTAAATTATTATTTTATTTATTTATTATTAATTTATTTTTTACGTGGTGTTTCCACAAACACAACCATTATATGTTTTATCGCCATGCAAACATACAAAGAACTTAATAATTCTAATACTGTCATAAGTTTCTTCCTTAGACTTGGTAAAATATTCCTGTATTGAATGTGGCAAAAGCCCTGCTTATTACTTATTCCGTTTACACTTGCAATTCTTACTTTTCTCCTTCTGATGCATGTGAACGAGTAGATGAGTTACGAATGTTCTGAGTTAGAGGTGTGCATCGGATAGGATTGGACGTTTATAATCCGACATTTGGCTAATGTTTAAAATCCGATCCGAAATTGTCTAATCCGAATCCGATCCGAGTTGTAATAAAGTTTTCCAATCCGATCCGAAGAATTCTTTAATAAAATAAATTTTTCATCCACGTTGAAATGTTTTACCAAATCAATAGAAAAACAAGAAATACATGTCAAGAAGCTGACAAAGTGACGTCCAATTGAAGTATCAAACGAAAAATGCGGCGACAACCGCGATAATGCTTTGATAAATGCATGGATAATTAATTCTTGCAATAATACGTGGATAATTAATTCATTTTATTTCGAATATCGAAGTTCGATCCGATCCGACTGCGAAACAACTTTATCGATCCGATCCGAAATATATATTTTTGTTCCGAAATCCGATCGGATTCGGATCGGATTTCTGAGTACATGTACCCTCATCTGCACATTCATAACTTATCCACTCGTTCACATCCATCAGAAGAAGAAAATCGCGCCTGAAATCCCAGCGAAAATTGCAAGTGTAAACAAGCCTAAAAGGCCTGTTTACACTTGCAATTTTTGCTGCGATTTCTAGCGTGATTTTCTTCTTCTGATGGATGTGAACGAGTAGATGAGTTATGAATGTTCTGAGTACTTGTTCCTTCATCTGAGCATTTTCACTCGTCCATTCTTTCACATCCATCAGAACAAGAAATCGCAACAAGAATTGCAAGTGTAAACGGGCCTTTAGAAAACTCGCAATGTTTGGTACGATCTAACTGAAACACTCTTCTGGCGCATGAATTAGACGAAATTTTAATCATTGCAGGAATCAAACTTCAAGTCTAGAGGTGAGAGACCGCCATATATTTTTGGTAACACATTTATTTATTTGCAGGATATTCAAGTGATTTTCACGAATATTATTGATATTTATGAATTCACGGTGATGTTTGCTGGTTTGTTGGAAAACGCGATAGAAATGGCAGATCAAGATCCTAGTATCGTAGCACCGATTGGCGAGTGTTTTGAAGACATGACAGAGGTTTAGTGTTGTTTGAAGTGGCTGGTTGTTGATTCTTTTACGTTTTAATGATCTTAAAAACTGGCGGCCATCTTGAAAACCTGCCTCTAGTCTATCCCCTTTGGCCACGACCCATGCAACAGCTATGAAGGTCATAAACAGTTTTGCTATTCCTATTCCCCATTTTCTGACAGACCGTATCGCTAAACAACCATAGTGTTATTCTTTAAAGTTTAAATTGATGTTAAAATAGTTTTTCTAAAGTTTGAACAGTTTCTTTAAAGTTTGTTTATAACTGCATTTTTAGGCGCAGGCGTTTGATTGTTATGAAACTTATTTAAATGCAAGAGTCACACCAACACCATCGGATAAACTTTATAAAAAACTGGGAATCGTTGGCAGACTGGGCGAACTTATGACGAGGCCTGAGGTCGCAGGATATTTTCAGGTATTACTTGCAAAGTTTGTGTTTTGATTTTGTGTGTGCTTACCTGGTACCACCAGCAAACCGTGTCCTAGCTGGTATTACCAGCAGACTTTCCAAGGTATTCAAAACCGGAATGTATAAATAAGCCAATGAACCTATTCCCTAATGAACAAAATTTTGATCTAGACAAACATTTCACCACAGCTTGAAAGAGCATCACAAAATTAGTAATATTCCGAAGTTTCGTTGCAAAATGTTGTAAAATGCGGATAATATACAGGTAGCACTGTGAAGTTTGCCGTTTTTCAGTCATTTTGTATTACGCAAGGGAAATTGATACCTTTTTTCAGAAAGCGGTATCAATTTCCCGAATTCCCGTGCGTAATACAAAATGACTGAAAAACGGCAAACTTCGCAGAGCTATATTATCCGCATTTTACAACATTTCGCAGCGAAACTTCGGAATATTACTAATTTTGTGATGCTCTTTCAAACCGTGATAAAATGTTTGTCTAGATCAAAATTTTGTTCATTAGGGAATAGGTTCATTCGGTGTTTCCAATGCGCATTTGAAGTGCTATTTATAATGATTTAAAAAATTAGAATATGCATATCAAACTATGGCAACAGCAAAAAATGGCAAAAACAATTCTTCTAATTTGCCTAATTTGAAAGAATGTTAAGATTATTTACAAATCCTTTTTGCCAATTCTCCCAAACTATCTTAATCACATTCTCGTCCCCAGAGCCATTTTCACTCGGCCACTCGTTGAAAATTAGACTCTGGGTTAGACAACTAAAGGGAGCGATCAGATTGGCTTCTCAGAGAACTGCCATTTCGCAGAAGTTGACAAATGCTTTCAAGGCCGGCGAGAGGCAACCACAGGCCCCGGGACAAATTGATGAACACGGGCCCCCACGAACATTTTACCGAGATTTCCTGGCCCTTCTGAGCACTCCGGGCCCCGGGTATTTTGCCCCCCTTCCTCTCTCCGGCCTTGAATGCTTTAGTATTTTTACAAAGTCTTTTGTGTTTTTTGGGACTGAATTTATTTTAGTGATTTCCACAAAACGGCTAGTCTCCATTATTAAATTTACCTGTGGGTGAATATACTGTAAGGGATATCACGTCAAATTTTACCAATCACCACGTCGAATTTCTTATATTCACTTGTGTAAAAATACTAATGATTTATGTTCATATACTTGATATGCATATTCTAATTCTTCCAGTCTAACTCTTTCAATAAACAATTATATGAAATGTGTTTCAGTCAAAAGGCGCAGATTTCCACGATGCAGTGAGATATGTGTTACCAAGACTGCTTTTAGAACCAATTGGACATTGCCTGCATTATATTGACTTGATCAAGGTGGGTTAAAATCATAGATACCTTATATACACTAGATAGTGCATCTAATTATTCTGCAATTCAAAAATTGAAGCCGTGATTGCAGACTCAGGATATTCCCATGAAATGAGAAGATTCGTACGTTTTCTATTTCTTAAACACGGAACTTAAACATTAAGTTTTAAAAACCTATTCCAAATACATTTTTAAACTATTCAAATGATGAAAGTTATTGTTGTTTTTTAAGCGTTTATTAGCGAGTGGGAACTACCAACATGGCCGCCATCTATTCAAATGGGGGTAACCGCTGGAATATTCTTGGCTTCAATTTTACTAAAAGAGATGCGCTATCTAGTGTATATAAGATATCTATGATTAAAATTCGAGATGTGATCCACGATACACGTATAGCTAAACGAGTTGGTTATACAGAGTGTCCCCATGCAAAAAATGCAATAGCTACTGTATGTCCCAGATTTTTACACACTAACTTAATTTTTAGTTGCGAATTTTTACACTACTATTATTAAATTTAGTCAAGTAGAGCAGTGTTATGTTCTATTTAAAACACGCGTAGGAGTGTTTTATCCATATTTTATCATATTTAATATGCGAGTGCGCAAGCGCGACCATTTTAGATATGATAAAACACGACTACAAGTGCTTTGAATAACACCGCGGAAAAACGCCTGCGCATGCGTCAACCTTACCTGTAATAGTATTGCTAACTTGATGAGAAGCTGTTCCGAACGTTTCCGAAGGCTCAAAATGGCGGTAAAAAGGAGTGACTTCATTGTGCGTCTTTACAGCCAGATTTCGAGCGCAAAAATAAACATGTCATTCTAAAAACTAGGTATAAATACAGCCAGAAGGTTCAAGAAATTGTATTGTACAAAAACATGAACTAAAGGTGATTATTGACAAATTTATCGTCTGAAACATTTTGTTTATCAACTAAGCAACGACAATTTCCGAATTTTCGTTTGAGATACATTTCTTTAAAAAAAACTGTGTCGCCAAATATAAAAAATTTTCGTGTTCACAATAATTAAACTTTAGGATCTATTCTACAATTTGAGTGGGTTAAGAAGCTTAACTTTTCGAGAGTTTTCTTAACTTTTTAGTTTGAATTTTTGTTTTGAATAATTTTGCAAAAAAATTCGAAGTCGTGTCCGTTAAAATCAACAATTGTTTACATGAATTATATTTTATTCCATACTTTAAATGCCAGGACGCTTTCAATTAATGTCTAGTCTACCCATTTGCTATATTTTCTCGTTTGTTTTACTAATTTTTGACCAATTAGATATTGATATTCAAATTCCCCGCCATATTTTCATAATTTGGTGCATGCGCAGACGTTTTTCCGCGGTGTTGCTTTGAATAGCTTCAAACGACAAACACGACTACAATAGATGCCGTCTCATTAGTATTCTCTATATAAAGGATGGACTTTTATATATAAATAATACTAATGAAGATGAGTTTTATTGGGTATAAAGCCTCTTCACGTGACATATTATGGTTGACATGATTTGCCAATAAGCTTATGAATTATCAAGGATATTCAAAGTGTTTGAATATTGGTTCAAAACTTTTGTAGACGCTGCAAAAAACCGCGCCGAATGATGAGGAGAGGAAAAGTCTAAGTGAGGTAGGATACAAATGAAAACTTGAATTAATTATTGTTCTTATTGTCGATTTCATATTACAAAGTGCGGTTCCCAAGTTTATTGTCAACTTGCCAATTACGTTTCCAAATTCGGAAGTTGGGCGGGAACTTCGCAACGAAGTTCGCAAGTTCATTTCAAAGTTCGAACTCCGATTGTAAACAAATGTTCATAGTTGGAGTTGAAATTACTGTATAAGGCCCTAGTCCTATGCACATATTACTGCAGTAAAATATTGGTCCAGTGGTCTCCAAAGACAAAAAATGCCAACTTCCGAACTTGACAACGTAATTGGCAAGTTCGCAACGAACTTGAGAACAGCGTGTTGAAAAGTTACCTGAAATAGACAATAAAGTCGTTTTAACTTAAACGATAAGGCAAAAAAAAATGTGGGTTTCCGGTTTCTTCGTATAAAAACGTAGGTAGGGTAGGTCGGTTTTAACTTTTTTTTTAACTTTTTTTTTTAATTTTCCGAACAAGCGGACGCCATTTTGTTTAGTCAGTGCTTCCACATCCAAAGATAAATTTCCCTAATATTGCATCAAATTTCAATTTTCCACAAACTTTTTCCTCTAAGTGGAAACACTTACAAGCATGATCCAGTGAGCTCTATATATATATCTGGAGTAAGAACTTCAGTCATTCGGTCAATGAGAAAAGTGAAGCCAAGTGAAGCCAAGATGGCGGCCATTGACGTCCAATAGCTCTGAAGGTCTTAAACAGTTTTTATACCATTTTCCCCAGCTAATTCCAGTTTTTTCTAATGGACCGTATCACTAATCAAGTTTTCAGTTCATAAAATCACAATATTATTCTTTAAATCGAAGTCAAAATACGAAATTTCAACACACTCCTTGCCAAGATGGCGGAAATTGAAGGAGCTCTTGGACGTCAGTTCCAGTCCCTTTCTATTGTTTTTGTATGCGCGGTTAACACGAAACTGGCTTCACTTTGAGCAACCAAGTTCCTACTCCAGATATATATGGAGCTCACTGGCATGATCCAATAAAAAAGTTTATGGTCGGGATTTCGACGTCCAAAAGCTAGGTAGGGTCGGGAAACCGGAAACCCACATATTTTTTTTTTGGCCTAAATAACTTATTTTTGCATAAAAAACTCCATTGCATTTAAGCCAGTTCCAGAGTCCTGAGCACCATTAATAATATGGACACAAATAAATGCATGTTCTTTGATATTATATTATGCCTCAGATTCAAAGTGTCCAATCAGAAAGCTAAGTTTGTGCCACGTGAGCATGAAATTTATTGAATTACACCTTACGTCATTTGACGTAGCGGATGATTTCAATCATATCACCCGGGTGATATGATTTGCGTAAACCACGCGCGACGACCACGCAAACAAGATGGCCGACAAAATATACTAAGGAGAGATAAATTATTAAGTTTTAAACTCGGTGCAAAGCCCCTCGGGAAATTTCATCACTTCGGGTGATATTTCGCCGAAACCCCCTCGCTCCAGGTCTATAAATGATAAGTGTACCACGTTTATTTTCTTTGTGTAGGCTCTGAGTGTGATTCAAGGACTTCAGGTGATTATAAGTGGAATATCAGCAACTGGCACTTTGGGAAGACCACGGAAATCAGAGTAAGATTGATACATGTGTAAAATTACAGGGCTTTTACAGTATATTATTCATCGCCCAAAATACAGTACAAGGCCTATTCAAACATAGCCATTAGAATGATCATACAAGGACATTAATATAAGCTAATCCAGCCCAACTACTTGCCTGGAAAACCTTTCCTAAGCTGGCCAATCCAAGAAACTGGGATTAACGTGGTCCTGACTCCCTTCCACTCCCCCCCCCCCTTCCTGCCACCCACCTACCCAGCCCTTGCAGATGGAGGGTGTTCCCAAATTAAGTAAATCTGAAAAATTCCCAAATTAAGTAATTTTGTTCGCCATAGTTGAAAGGGTCACCTCTTGTTTTGTTACCGAAAAATTTAGTGTTATTTATCGCTTTTTTTTTTTCATTGATTTAGTGAGAAATTTTCAAAAGCACAGAGAAGGAAATCGACAATAAAACCCTCACTGAGTAAACTACGAGATTTGCAAAAGAATATCGAGGGATGGGAGGTAATTTTAAAATTTTTGATTTTTTGAATTTTCGTCATAGAAAGGATTCGTAGCGGTCTTTGAAATCTTTGAAATCTTTGAAAGTCTTTAAATTGTAAGGTCTTCGAAAAGTCTTTGAACAAACAAAGAAAGTCTTTAAAGGCCTTCAAATTCAAATTAGTATTTGATACATACCATTCCCTTGTTGATGTCAAATAAAGCCCCGTTTACACTACGCACAATTTTTGAAACGGCACGGATTTGGTACCCGGTTCTTGGACTACCTATTTAGGTAGTCCAAGAACCAAAAAAGTGGTACGGTACCAAAAATCGAGCGTAGTGTAAACGGGGCTTAAATCGATTACATAAGATTTTTAGAGAGAAATGGCGCTGTTTCAACAGTTGATTGCTCTCAAGGTCTTTGAAAACTGAAAAGTCTTTGAAAATAGGCAGAAGAATCTTTGATATACTACGTGCTGTAGTTGAGGTTTTGGTCAAACTAGCTGAACCCTTAAAAACGAAAAGCCAGTTCCCCATACCAACTTCCACGGTTTGTTTGCTCGTAGGGCAAGGACATTTCTCAGTTGTGTACAGAACTTATAAAAGGTCAGTTTAAATTTTTGTTCATAACTTCTTAACAGTGATGTTTGTGATGTTACTCTGAGTATGCATCCACACCGGGCAAGCTGAAAAGTTTGCTTGGCCACAGTGGGAATCGAACCCGGGACCTATACTAGTCCAATGCTCTGCCAACTAAGCTACGTGGTCAAGTCGGTTCGAGTTGATGATATTTCGGAACTGAGTCTAGTTCCTTCGATATCAGTGTATTCTATGATATGATTTTTTTGTGTATGTGTATGTTGGTGTTATGTACTCAGGTGAATGTGATGTTTGTGATGTTACTCTGAGTATAATAGCACTATATATAACAGTACTGGGAGAAATCCCTGAGTATTTTGACTCAACAACGTAAGCCCGGATCAAGCGGATGAGAATTGGTAGTCACGCGAACTTGGTTAGCTGTTCTTAATGCTTTCAACACTCTCATGTATTTGATTTAAGTTGGAACACTCATCGAACCTTTATTTGGTTGAAGGGATACGGCAATATACAGTATATATTTTTATTTCATTTGAAAGAACTTTCAAAATCATATGCAAATCTCCTTTACCGTTTATTCGCATCTTGCTTATAGTTTTTGAAATATTTTCACTTAAAATAATTAGCTGTCCGCCATCTTGGATAAATTTTTATCTAATTATCCGTGATTTTAGTGACGTCAAAAGCATGGCTAGCCATATAAAAATACATCTAAATGACCAAATAACAGTAAATCTTGTTTGAAAAGTTGTCAGTCACTTTCTTATTTGAAATAGTTACCGAAGTATGATTTTGGGCTCATATCAACCAATTGCTCTTTGGATAAAATACTTGCGTGATCCTGCTTATGACGTAACATGCATATCCGCCAAAATCCAAGATGGCGGAATGCTCGCTGATTTGTGATTTTCTCTGTCAAAATACTCCAAAAATAATAAAGTTATAGGCAAGATCGGTAAAGGAGATTTACATATAATTTTAAAAGTTCTTCCAAATAAATAATAAATAAATATGTTGCCATATCCCTTTGATCTAGAACTTGAAATGTCCCCTGTAACAATGTATGACTGCCATCAACTCGCATTCTCGTTTGCAGCGGTGGAATAAGTATCGGACCACGGGACCATTGGTCCCAGAAAATTGTTTTAGATAATAGGAGAATTTCAGAGGAAAACCATGACCTCAGAAATGCAATAGGCAATTCCAGCTTTTAGTTTATGCCTGCAGGGGATGATGGGAAGTAAGGTATATTGCCGATTATGCTGAAAAATTTCAATAAAAACTACCGAAACAACCGAAATATTTCAATATTTACAAATATAAGCTATCAGTCCGTGTTTACACGCCGGCCACCATTTTTATTTTTTCAGCATAATCAGCAATGTGATACCTTACTTCCCATCGTCCCCTGTAGGCATAAACTAAAAGCTGGAATTGCCTCTTAATAGTGCGATAGTCAAGTGAAATGTCTTGTACTTTTTTAGATGGAACTCTTTCAAAAACTTCAAAGGGCGGAAGAGTAAGTTACAAGCAGATTGAGCATGACATGCTATTTTTTTCAGTCATAACCGCTTCATTTTAAAGGAGGTATAAATTTTTTGGCTTGGATTATTATATAGGTATCTGAAAGAAGGGTGTTTCTTCTTGACAACTTGATGATATTTTGTAAGCAGGTGAGTTCTTAAAAGAGGTTTGTTTTTCAACACTACAGCCTGCTGATAAATTGTCGTTTTTCCAGGGATTATTATTCCCAAATTAGCATGTCATACTGAGCCGTGAAACGTTTGAATTGTAGAATACAAGACATTCGTCATCAGGTCCTTTTCCTGAATATCGCTTTAAGGAAAAAATATTTCTCAGAAAATCTGAGGTCAAGGAACAAGAAGATACTGCAGGTATACTATATGATTGTCAGGGACATTTCTGTACAGTCAGGTACAGTGGAACCACGTTATTAGGGGTTTGTCCGTGTTTACGGGTGAGCATATGAGCGGGGTATCTGTATGTATGGAATATATGTACAATAACTTTATGGTTTCCGTGTTTGGATGGCCTGATCCAAACACGCGGGAATGTTGCGAGAGTTAGGAAAAGCGCGCGAAATCACAAGCCGAAGGCGGGTGATTTTGCGCGCTTTTCTTAACTCGAGTGTTTGGATCAAGCCATCCAAACACGGAAACCATAAAGTAATTGTTTTATAAAATAAAAACTTTCCGTGTTAAACTGATTTCTTTAAAAAACTTTCACTTTAAATTTCCTTGTTTGGATGACCAAACACAGGTTTCGACCAATCAGAGCACGCGTTATATACATGTTATTTTATAATGTATTGTCTTGGGGTTTGGTCGGGACTAAAATAAGTTATCTCTTATATGTAATAAAAATTTGTGTAGATTGTGGACTTGTAGTGTGAGGTACAAGATAGTCATATATATTATCAAGGATATGGATCCAGCTACAATCTTGAATAAAAACCGTAGAATGACGGACGTTTTTCTTCTAATATATCACCTCCTCCCCCCCCCCTGTTTTTGTGTAACAGCTGGAATAGCTGGAATAGCTGGACATCTGGCACAACATTACCGGCACCAGGGGGGGAGTATATAGATTTATGGGAAAACTAGTGCAATCGTTCAATCATTACACGCCAAGTTAGTAGATCTGGTAGGTGGTCGAGCTTTGGTCATGGTTCAGGGTACGACCGTTGAGCAAGGTCACTAGAGGGAGCTACGACAGCAAGAGACTAGTTTGTAGTCTTGCTTGACAATTTCACAATCATGTTACTGTCTCATTTTGTCGCTATTTTATTTTCGTTTTTGTAATAGGCGATTCCAGCTTTTAGTTTAGGCAATTCCAGCTTTTAGTTTATGGGGGATGGGGAAGTGAGGTATCATATTGCTGATTATGCTGAAAAATAAAAATGGTGGCCGTGTAAACATGGAGTGATAGCTTATACTTGTACATATATTGAAATATTTCGGTTGTTTCGGCAGTTTTTATTGAAAATTTTTCAGCATAATCAGCATTATGATGCCTTACTTCCCGTCACCCCCTGCGCGCATAAATTAAAAGCTGGAATTGCCTATTGCCTTTCCAAATAGTAGAATGAATTTGACAAGGATATTGGCATCTCCCTTGCAATCCCCTTTGCCAAGGCTAGGAGGACTGCACAATACCTGCACTGCCCCCCCACCTCCCCTTTACACGCCCAGTAAATCCATTCCTGGATATTGTATTAAAAAGACTATCAGGTGTATTATATTTCTTTTTCCAGAAACCAAACATGCTGTAGACTTTACGGATGGAGAAGGCCCTATCGTTACAATCAAGTTTAAAACTTATCAGGAAAAAGAGGAGTGGATGTCCTCAATCATGAGTGTTTATTTAAAAAGGTAGTTATTGCCTCGAAACAGATCGAGGTCGGTTGTACGAAATTGTCCGTTGATTAATCCGTTCGTTTACTTTTTCGTAAATTTCTCCAAATTTTAGCTATAATTAGTAGTTTTTAATCAGTGTCACATATTTTAGTTCTTTTTCCTTCCTATCCAATTCATGTTTTGCCGACTACGAACAATTTGCCGACTTGCCGAGATTCAATAATTTGCCGACTACCTGACCACTGAGGGGGTCCACCCCTTTAGCGCCGCCCCTGTATAAACCATCGTAGGAAACTACTAGCCAACACATAATCCAAGACCAATGCACTAGCATCGAAAACACAAAGAGTGCAATGGAATAAAACGTATAGTACAATTGCACTCGCAAAGAGTGCAATGGAACGTATCCCATTGCACTCTTGGGAAATGGCATTTTCTATTCAATATCACGTGACCATAAACAGCCAGATAAGAATTCAATAAGGTATTATATAATATATGTTAATTTATTCTTGTATATTTCACTTAGTACCCTGGATAGATTACTTGATAAGATTCTACGAGAACATGAACAGGCAACGCCCTTGCGGTTACCAAGTGTCGAAGAATATTGGTGAGTCACTGTTACGCATAGCGAGACATACCTCTATTGATCTAACAGCAGCGTTCGCAGCAGTCTTTGAAATCCTTCTTTAAATTTAAATGTACAGTAGGTCTTTAAGGTATTTGAAAAGCCTTTGAATTGTATGAAAAAAAAGTAAAAGGTCTTTAAAGGGAAATGGCATTATATTTTTTTTATTTTCTCGTTTGAAAGAACATTTAAAACCATATATAAAACTCTTGTACTGTTTTTTCATATCTTCCTTCTACAAATATTTTAATCGAAAGAAATGAAATTCCCGCCATCTTGGATTTTTGTAGATTTACTTCACTTTTTTTTATCGAGACAACCACTAATCATTTTGCACTCAAAATTATACTCTGTATGCCCTTGGAAATATCAAGATCACTTGAAACCTTTAAAACATCTACTAATCAATATTTGGTCAGCAACGAATACGTCTATATGGTTAATCCCTGTTGTGACGTCACCAAAACTACCGTTAATGAGATCAAAAATATATCGAAGATGGCTGCCATCTCATTACTTCAAGTGAAAATATTTCAAGAACTAAGCAAGATATGAAGAATCGGTAAAAGAAGTTACTGTATTAAATAGTTTCAAAAGTTCTTTCAAATGAGAAAATAAAAAAATATATTGCCATCTCCCTTTAAAATTCTAAAATTCGTCAGTGAGCATTGATGTATTATCGAATACAAGATGCATCCTAAGATCCTAAAAGGAAAGGACTAATTATGGAGTAAAAAAGTAACTTACAATCGCAATTTTTCGACAAGTGAGTCCTCTCAAAGGGCTTGAAAAAAGTCTTTAAAAATAGCAGAAAATTATTTGCACTTGAAAGTCTTTGAAAATAGCAGAAAATCTTTAAATTTTTGCGAAGTCTTTGAATTTTTTGCCTTGGGGACTACAAATATACTGTAATAACTAAACAAGTCTCCTGCTCCTTGGCATTTGCCAAGCATCACCTTAGGGTGTCCACTCCTAACCTGCGAACAGGCATGCTCTGGGTAAGAGATTGAAACAACTGGGGAAAATGGGATATTATTTTAACACTTCGATTCGATCTAAGATCACTTTTTTTCTTTTCATTCATAAATCTAGTTCGAACTTATCATGATCGGAACTATGTTTTCTGAATATTGACATTTTGACTTTCAGTTTTGCGGAAGAAGATCGGGAAGATAATATAGTTTTTGAAGAGAAACAGGTATGCTCTATGCTGTTTAAATACGCCATATGAGACCAAAGTCATAATCAAATAATATTCATGACTAAGTCAAAGTCATAATTCAAATCAGCAAACGAAAACATTCTGTTACGTCTCGATTCATTTGAGAAGCCATATAAACAACTCGAGCTCGTGTCTCACTGGGATATCCAAACACTCGAAAACAATGTATGAAAACACTCGCGCTTCGCGCTCGTTGTTCATATATTGCATCCTAATATATTGCATCCTGGATACTAATAGCTGTTTTGCAAAATTGAGAACAATTTCAAATCTGTTCAGTTCTTTTTATTCACCCTGTATATACTCCATATGAGACCAAAGTCGATACCCCACATCGTAACTAGGTACTTATAGTAACAATTGTTTTCTAGAATTCCGGAGGTGTTCCTGTGATAAAAGGAGGAACGTTGGTGAAACTCATAGAACGACTGACATATCATAAATATTCAGGTACCTAAGTATCCATTAGGATTTTGGGCCCCTCACTCGATAGACATAACTGTTGAAGGGTTTTGTAGATGGAAATTTCGAGTGTAAATTTTATACATTTGTTATTGGATTGTCTTCTGGATTGTCTATGATTTGACCCATTCTCGTACCCAGAGCCCTTCTTACGCGCGGTCAGCGACGAGGGGCTCTGGCAAGGCTCAAAATTATGGAAAACTTACTTATCGTGGGACAATTCCATTTTGCCTTCATATTGTGCCCTGAAGGCTAGTAAGTACGTTTCTGTATGTTGGCCGCGTTAAAATTTCTTGTGGGCTCCTGCCGACACGTTTTTCTTCGAATTTTGTATTAAACTCTATTACAGTTAAAGGTGATCTACAGTCCGTATGTAAACAAAGCCTTTGTTTACATTTTTGTGTCCAAAATAGGGAGCTTTATTCGACAACTATTTATATTTTCAAGCTTCTAGAGTATAATAAATTATCAAGAAACAACAATCAGGCTTTTCAAGAACTCAAAACATAGTTAAACTGTTTGTATCATAAAAAGTGGGCTCATTTGTGCACATGCGCAGATCGGACTGTAGATCACCTTTAAATTGAGCATGCGCAGTGTTTTATAACCGGGTACCATGTTTTTATGGTATCCGGTTTGGATTTTGCCAGAGCCCCTCGTCGCTGACCGCGCGTAAGAAGGGCTCTGGGTACGAGAATGGATGAGACCTAACCAGGAGCAGTTGCGAATAATGCAACTGAAGGTCCTCTAGCCTGCCTCGTCCCCAGGCGCTATAAAAAGATTTCACATACGAGTCACTATATAAAAGATTTACATGACGTAGTGCGTCATTATAGGCGCGCAAAGGGGGTTTCGCTGCCTCAACCCCATAAACCCCTGCGCTACACTGCAAAAAACGTCCAGCCTGTAACAAAGTTGTTGAAAACAGGTCTGAACAATATTTTGCTGGCCATATTGTTCCTGGTTGTTAACAATATTGTTCGGCCTGTTTTCATCAACATTGTTACAGGCTGGACGTTTTTTGCTGTGTACGTGTTCGTCGCGATGCACCACTTCATGTAAACCTTTTATATAGGAACTCGTATGTGAAATATTTTTATAGCGTCTGGGGACGAGACAGCCCTCTAACAGCAACGCGAACGTGCGATTCCGGTGCAGCGCTCTATGACCTTTATCCAACTGAACTACCTAAGTATCTAAACTATATACCAAATTAATTTAACAAAACTAAACTAACTTTGTTTGTTATTGTTTCTACCTCTCAAATCATTCATGGGCAGATTTACTGGGGGGTTAATGGGGTTGAACCCCCGCCCCTAGAATCTCTCTAACCCCTTTAATAAAGTGTTCAACCCACCAAAATTTCGCTTCACCCCTCCTATTTTGTGCGAAAGGCTTTAACCCAAACGCCTAACCTCTGCCAAAGGTCACTGAGTGGTGCCACTTGCACCCCGCCAGAAATTGTTCTACCTCTCCTTTTAAATAAATGAAAATCCGCCCTTGAAATCATTAATAATTCATGAACAAAACACAAAGGAAACCAGCACCGTATCGTTGTCTATCCTTTGCAAACTTAAACTCTAAACTTTAAACTCTAAGCGCGCAAAGCTTAATGGGAGCACAAGTTTCAAGCGTAGCAGTTGAATATTGCAGCTATTTGTGAAGATATTTACCAGGTCTCCAAGAAATGGGCCCCTTATAGGATTTCTAAACTGATTAAATGATGCTCCAGGCACGGATT
>CACRXK020008006.1:0-21605 GCA_902702795.2 Paramuricea clavata
CGAATTTCGGTGACTTAGAATCGTACGTAGATGATTCAAAATTGTATCTTTCGTTTCCCATCAAGTATGTTAATGAAGTTATGCGGAATATCAATGAAGACCTGTCAAAAATCACAGCATGGTGCTGTCACAATAGTCTACTAATTAATCCAGACAAGACCAAAGTGTTAGTACTAGGAACACACAAAATGTTGCAACGATTACCGGATGACTTATATGTGACATTACTTGAGAAAAGGATTACTCCCACTATTTCAGCACGCGATCTTGGGATTCAACTTGATTCAACACTAAGTTTTAACGAACATATAGCAAACACTGTTTCTACTTGTATTGCGAGCTTATGTCAGATAAACAGGGTTAAAACATCTTTTTGACCCTAAGATTTTGGAAAATGTCATCTCGTCCCTAGTATTTTCCAAATTGTATTATTGCTCTAACGTATGGTCCAGTACGACTAAGAAGAACATAGAAAAATTACAAAAAGTGCAAAACTTCGCGGCGAGAATAATCACAGGAACACAAAAATATGAGCATATTACTCCAATACTCAAACAACTGAATTGGCTACCTGTCCCAGACATGTTAAAATACTTTGTTGGCGTTCTAACGTTCAAATGTTTGAATGGACTAGCCCCTGACTATCTCAATTCATATTTTCAGGAGAGATTATCTTTACACGATAGAAACACCAGAAATAAACAAAAACTAAACATTCCAGCTTATAGATCGGCGGCCGGACAACGAACATTTGAATACCGAGCAGTATCCCTGTGGAACTCTCTACCTAGTAACATTACTGTAACAATTGTAAAGACTTTAAAAGTAATTTTTATAACTATCTGCTTGAACTCTTTATTTTAAAATCTTAATGAACTTATCTAATTTTAACGATTTTAAACTGTAAATATACAATAGAATAATTTAGATATAATTTACATGTATATTAATCTGAAAAACCAAATGTTTGGAGAATTAATTAATTATAATAATAATAATTGAGATCTGGCGAGCATCATTTTCGAATTCAGCGTGTTAAATAACATTAGAAAACTACGATCGCCAACTTTTACTAAGAACTGTCTCTTGATGTACGATTTTCCGAAATTTCGTCTAGTCTATTAAATATAAAGCTTAATATAATAGCTGAGAAATTAACTCAACATTTTTATATTTAAGCGGAGCTCGCTCAAGCGTAAACCTAACCTAGTGACCCTATTAGGCAATATAAGTATAGTTATAGTTATAGTTATAGTTTTAGTTATGGTTTTAGATAGATGTCTAGTTTTTAATATAGAACAGGTGTTATGTACTAGGTTTAATTTGTATGATTCTTTAGATAAATACAAATTGATACCAGTAGTACTACTGAAATGCTTATCCTCTGTAAATATTCTTAAATAAGTAAAATAAATAAAGATAATTAATGCAAATGGTGTCGTGGTGATCACAGCCAAAATTAGGTATATATCGATCGTCAGGAAATCAGCAAAAATCTGCTGCGAATATTTTCACTACGAACCTTACCAGCACACATTAGTTAGGACCATCGATTATTCTCTTTTTAGCCATTATTTGGTACACTATGCTTTGGATTTGATATTTCCACAGGTAATAACATTTTGACTGTTATATAAGTGCAGTTTGACAAACGCAATCATCAAGCTTTTCGGAATATCCGATCCGTTTAAAATTCGGATCGGACATAGTGGATCAGTTTCACTGGATCCAAATGACCTTTGATCGAAGCAAAATTTTAGCGATGTCTTCTGGGACAGTATGCTGTTTATGAACGAAACAGCGATTGTGATGTCAAACAATCTTGTTTTTGCATTTAAAGATATATTTATTGGTATATTTATGCATGGCTACAATAACAGCATTTAATTATCGGTTGGCTAATAAGTAAGATTTCATACCGAAATGTGTTTGTGATTGACAATGGTTTGGTTGATCCACAATGGCTTTGTTTTTATTTACAAGTGCAAAAGGTTGTTTAATGCATGTACACCTAGAACAAATGATGATCAGGCAGTACTTACCAGCTTCTGGAGACGGTCGCTCCTCCATCGAAGAGGTAGAGTAGGTGCACAAATAGCTCCCTGCTAACACCCTAGTCGTCCTTGGTCGTAAGAACAGGCCCATACCGGAACCGTTTATTGTAGAAGGGGCTGGGTACACAAGAGACTCGTTCGCGTACGGAGACGTGATCGTTCGGAACATTTTAACACTTTCATTTGTCGTTTTCTGGATATTTTTTGGCGCTGGAACATGCTGTCGTCTGTCACAAGGCCTGAAAGGATATTCTCTCGTTTCATCCGGCAACTCGAAAAGACCAACTTTTGACCGGTTTGCTTTCATCATGGAGTTGAATACAGAATACTCTTCAAGGAGTAAAAACAACTCTACTTAAGGAGTTAAAATTACTCCAAAACATGGAGTAAAAAAAGAAGTAAAATTTACTCCAAAAAAGGAGTCGTTCTGTACCTTTTTTATTTACTCCACTTTTGGAGTCAATTCGACTCCTTTGGAGACAAAATGACTTCTATATATCGGATTAAAGAAAAGTCTTTAAATAACTTTAGAAATCAATAAAGACATTTTTCGAGTCAAAATAATTTATTATCCCTACAAGTAAGGTATATTATAGGAGGAAATACAATTTGCTGTAGCATAATATAATGATATACTCTTACGCCCTATAATATTTTTGAATGAAGTTCTAAAATGAAATTTTGATTAGAATGATATCATGAATACATGTGGAATACAATTACAAGCCTGTCAGAATGAATTGAACCTGTAGCCCTGCAATTCTACCGCAGCCCTCTGACCTAAAGAGCCCTTTTGCCAAGAGGTAACCACAAGTAGCTGTATGTATACCATGGTGGTGACATTGGTAGTGTATTAAATAAACAGCCCAGGATGACACTAGTATTATATACATGAACTGTTGGTTACAGTAGAGCTTGATTGACTCTCAGGGCGATGGAATCTTAGGGCTTGAGGACCCGTGGCAGTTAAAAAGCTGATCAGAATCACAGGGCAGCAGGTTCCATTCCCAGCACAGTACCGGCTATTACATAGTTATCATTTGAAATTTACATTTACAGAAAAGCTTTAACCCATTAAGTGGCAGCACTCTCTCCTTAGTGAGCAAAAATTGTACGTCTGACCACATTAGACAGAAAAAATAAAAAAGTAAAGGGCGTTGCCACTTAAAGGGTTAATATTCTGTTCAATGTAGAATATTTACAAGTAAAATATACTGCATGTATAATGCATGTAGTGTCACTGCTCAATCAAACATGTCCATTAGTAAAAATTTAGTACAAAACAAGCTGTATACCACAAGTCGGCAACTCCATCCCTTGCATGGTTTGGTAATTCATAAAAATGCTCTCCAGCAAAAGAATAACATTTTCCAAATAGACCATGAAGTTCTTAGAATGCCATTAATGATTACATATAATACCACTTGTTTAGACAACTTGCCTTCTCCTGGGAAGCTTTTGTTAAATCCATATATTAATGACAATCCCTAGTAAGAAAAATATATATAAGGTTATTGATATATAACAGCAGCAAATTATTGATTGATGTTTCTGATGATACTCTGAGTGTGCATCCACACTGGGCAAGCTGAAAAGTTAGCTTGGCCACGGTGGGAATCGAACCTGCGACCTTTGGGATACTACAGTAGTCCAATGCTCTGTCAACTGAGCTACATGGTCAAGTCTGTTCGAGTTGATGATATTTCAGAACTGAGTCTAGTTCCTTCGATATCAGTATACAGGGGTATTCAATGATACGATTATTTTGTGTGTGTTGGTGTCATGTACTCAGGTGAATATATGATGTTTGTGATGTTACTCTCACTGAGTGTGCATCCACACTGGGCAAGCTGAAAAGTTAGCTTGGTCACGGTCGCAGGTTTCATTCCCACTGTGGCCAAGCTAACTTTTCAGCTTGCCCGGTGTGGATACACACTCAGAGTAACATCACAAACATCATATATTCACCTGAGTACATAACAGCAACACACACAAAATAAAAATTATTGATTGATTGATTGACAATGAATTTGCTATTTTTGGTTGTTTGCATATGCAAAGCAAGAAATACAAAATTCAAATGCTTTTACTCATTTAATGTAAGCATGCAATTGATCTAACATCATCCAAATGAATACAATGTTTCTTGCAAAGGGTGTTTAAAATAGAGGTGCATGCATAATTGACCCAAAATCAATTGTCCCAAAATCTTGCTAATGCCAAGCTGGGACTTTCCATATAAATTATATATAATCACCCACGATTTGGCACAGTATTACCCCTGGGCCCTTCGGTTTATACATTTCGAGACTGTCTCCAAAGGTATGAGTGATTGATCACTTGTTGGTTTACTTTATTGGGAAATGTGCTTCTACTATATAACTCAGTCTGAGTGATTTGTTTTGGCAAGCCTGTCCATCTAAAGAGGCTCATGTAACCAGACATTTATCCAGGGAAAGCGAGCTATAGCAAGGTTACCTAGGTGGCTCGCCTCTATATAAGCAGCCCCTTACACATGTTTTAGGCTGACTGATAGCCGATAGGAGGGCTACCATAGCAAGCACATGCCATACACTGGGTAATATTAGATGGGCTATTGATTGCAATGCTGTAAAATGTGACTGCATTTCAACTATGATTTCAAACAGATCACATATATAAAAGTATACATGTCAACTTAGCAAATATTTAACACGAAATACAACATACATCATACATGTATATCACACAAATAAAGCCCCGCTTACACGAGCAAATTTTATTTGACAAATTTCATATGTCAAAGATATTTTGCTCGTGTAGATGATAAATTTGTGACAAATTTATTGTGACAAATGCATTTGAACAAAAGCTAGCATGCTAGCTAGCTTTTGATCAAATGCTTTTGATGAAATGAAATTTGTCAAATAAAATTTGCTCGTGTAAACGGGGCTATTAAACAACAGATATAAGTAGAGACTGTAGATTAGACTTATGGACTTCTGCTAATACAAATTAATCGAAAATTAAAACTGGACGTCTAGATCGGCAAATTGGCGGCGAAGCGACTAAAATACAGGCCTTCGATTTAAAAATATAACTATACAGTATATCAAGTAACTTTCCGCACACAAATAAGTAAATACACAATAAACATACCTTTGAAAACAAATTCCATGTATCTTATTAGGTCTTTGGAACTTTATAAGTAGAAAATTTGAATAAATATCTTCCTATTTGAATGTTTGCTCCCAAAGGATTGAACTTGGCGCTTGGTCTTTGTGTGAACCAGATCGAATTACTACAACACGTGATATATTCTAAGCATGCTAATTGGTTGAAAATCTGGAACTTCCACTTGTCGCAAATTATATTCAGCAGAATTCAGCAAGCAGAACATTCCACAAGTTCAAATTACAGATTTAGGCAGCAAATAAAAAATATAGATGACTCGCTGACAATTTCTGGCTACATTCGATCGCCGCGTGCGATTGAACTCATCGAAGGCGATACGCGGTATAATACATCAATGGCATCAATCTGATTTCGCAACATTCGAGTAAACCAAAAACGTAAAATTAAAAAAAAAAAGACTTTATATCTCGAACTTCGTGCTTTTTGCGTCTGACTGTATTCAATACTTTAATAAAGTATAGCCTCCAGCAGAAAAACTCTTGGATTCTCAGGCACATTAATTATATATTGTAATAATTTACCCCAGATCCAGAACAATTTTACTCTTTTTTGGGAGTTGAAACGACCCCTGGAGTAAAATTAAGGAGTACAAATTACTCCATAATTTCTACTCCTAAAATCGAGTTTAGTTTACTCCTCCAGTGGAGTTAAATTGACTCCTGATGGAGTAAATTGTGGAATGCGCGCCGGAGTGGAGTAGTTTTAACTCTATTTTGGGAGTAGATTTTACTCCACAATTTTTACTCTCCCGAGTTGAGTAGTTTTAACTCCTATGGTGGAGTTAAAATAACTCCTTGAAATTAACAGTGCGGTGTTACCATCCAACATGGCAATATTTTCACTTGCCACCTCAACAAGCTCATTCTGCAGAGTTGCCTTGGAATTAACTTGCGCCGTTGGTGATGTCTGTGATAAAGGTGCTTGTGTCGCTGTTGGTAATAGTTGCTCTGGTGAAGATGGTTGTGGTGTTGATGGCTGTGGTGGCACTGGTGTTAATGGTTTTAGATGCGTTGATACTTGCATTGGTAATTATGGTACTGGGATTGATGGCTGTTGTGGAAGTTTTGGATGTGCTTGTGACGGTGAAGTTAGGTGTGAAGATGCTGATGGTTGTGCTGGTGCTGATGGTGATTGTTGTGGGGTAGATGGCCGATGTGGAACCAACGGTTTTGGTTGAGGAGGTGGATAGGTGGCTATTCCTGAAACACATTTTTTTTTGGTAAGCCTCCGCGTTAGACTTCAACCGCTTGCCACTGTTGGTTGTATTTGCTACATAAGCGAAACATTGGAAATGCGTTCAGTATAAACCATGGTATTATATAAAAACAGTTTGATCTATGACGTTAAAAAGTTTATAAAATTAAATTTTTTTGACGGTAAACTGTCCGTCTTCCTCAAATATGCTAAAAAATAGAACGAGGCGTACTGAATTATGATAAAATGAGTGTTTCTGGAGTCGTGGTAATAAACATTGGACAAAAGTGCGATTATATAACATGTCGGTTTTTTAGGCCAAAATAATCAGTTTGTCGGAGAGCATCCAATGTCCCATTCCCCTCCAGCCATGCAAGAGCAATTGTCTGTGATGAAATCAACACGATTTTGATGAGTTGACCAAATACGAAGGCCGACGATAATGGCACTAAAACAGCCATTGCATTGTTTACATAGTGAAAATAAAAACCATTATCCATCTTGGTCAAACATGTTATTAAACGCATTCCCTTTTTTATAAGTATTGTCAGGCTGCTGAATGTGAATGTGAATGCTACTGTGACCTTGACTTGTGGCACTACTTGTGGCCGGTGCCGCTACTTTTCAAATGGATGCCTTCGTTCAACATTTACAAACTTAATTCTCTATATGCTGAGATAGGAAGAACATCCCTAATTATACAAATAATCCTAATTATAGCATCTAAGTTGTCGTCAAAATCTATTTCTGAGTTTTTTTGCCTGACTTTAGCCTGTGTACAGCCGTTACTCCGGACGAAACGCGCGAGAGAACGTCTGTGAATTGGATGCATAATCCTTGTTCACGTAACGTGGATAGTTCCCAGATTTGGGGACAGGCCTTTGATTGGACAGTGCTTTATTTGAATAATTATGACAAATAAAGCTATTTCATTGGCTAATTGATAATTATTGATGATAGTTTAAAATAACAACACAAAAATTTTTAAATTTCCAGATCAAGAATCAAGATTTCCTTCGGGGCATACAAAGGTTTGAAAGACTAGAAATATAATCTATTGAGTTTAATGTTGTGCTGTATCGAGTTTTTGGAAATCAAGAAAAAATTTTAGTGTTTGGACACTCAACGAACAATGCTGATAAATATATAAAATACAATAAACTATCGGACGGAAATTGACAATTTATAACTGACAATTTTATAATAATTTGACAATCTGTTTATATGTCCCGACCCCTCGCGATAAAGCATTTTCTTTACATCTAATGTGTTTAACTTCGTCTTATGCATGAGTCAATTCCAGGAGTAACCTTCCCCCCCCCCGGAAACACACCCGGACATTTGACTTGATTGGTTATGTTAGTGTAAATGCCCCGGTGCCTGGACACAACTTGAAGACCAATGCACGGCCCTTGGGCAAGCTGAGAGTGGAAAATGCCCCACACCGGGGACGATTTTACAGTCGATTTCACGAAACTTTGACCACAAATGTTCGGAACTTCGTTGCGAAGTTCGCAAGTTCGTTGCGAAGTTCGGAAGCTCATATATTGGAATTCACAAGCCAATTTGTAAACAAAGTCCCTGATTGGTCCGTGAAGTAAAAGAAGCCAATCAAATGCGTGGCTTACGAACTGGTTTGTGAATCTCATTATGAACTTTTGAACTTCGCAACAATCTTGTGAATTTCGCACGTATTTAAAGTTCGGAAAATTTGTGGTCAAAGTTTCGTGAAATCGACTGTAAACGTTAATTAAAATTTTAATGGCATATAATCATAGTCATTTAATAGCCAGTTATAGTATTAAACTGCTATGGAATATTATAAAACGTAAACCTTTACAGGTAAACTACGTGAAGCGTTCCTCTTTTAAGTTCCTAACTTGATTGCAATTTTCCTCACTACCTTAGCAAATTTGAAAAACTGCCTTGCAAATCCCTTGAGAGAATTTGCAATGTTCTTAAGAGGCAAATAAATTTTTCTCAGTTCCTGTTAGAAGTTCTTAACTTCCTGTTACAAGTTCCAAAAACAGGAAGTTAGGAAAATTTGAAAATTGAAAGGAACTTTCTTTGCGTTGGAATATTGCAACGGCCGACAGGAAAATTGCAAATTCCCTCAAGGATTTGCAAAGAGTTTTTCAAATTTGCAAAGCTGATCATGAAAATTCCAAACGAGTTAGGAACTCAAAAGAGGAACGCTTCACGTAGTTTACCTGTAATAGTTGTATTTAAATTTGCATGGCACAGGGTATAATTTTCGCTTATTCTTACAATAAATTTCACGCCACCTTGACCACGAGGGCGCAAAATACGATCAGCGCGCTCACATGCATGCCTGAAACTAGGTTTTGCTGCCTTAAAATTTGTGGGTGGGATTCTGGGCAACCATTTGTCAAATCCCCGGGGTCCTCCAATACCCGGCCCCCGTGCACATACATGAAAGGCAAATTCCCGACCCCCGTGAACTGTCTATTGGGCAAATTCCCGGGGGTGCCCCGGGGGCGATGGTTACTCCAGGAATTGACTCATGCATTACTTAAAATGCACCTTTTGAATAACCAGTTGTTTTTATATTTAATACTTTGTCTTTGTAAACAAATATACGCCATATATTTGAATTTGAATTTATTTGAATATATGTACGCCAAGCTCAGTAGCTTGTATATACACCGGACTTGCTGGCAATGATCATCGTTCAGCGTTGTCCGCACTCAAAACAAATCTCTTCATCGAGAAATATTTCTGGTGTATCATTTTCAGATTGTATTTCTAGACTTTCAAACCTTTATATGCCCCGAAGGAAATCTTGATTCTTGATCTGGAATATTAAAATTTTTGTGGTGTTATTTTAAACGCATGCTAATTATCAATAAACCTTTCACCTTATGAGTGAAATTTTGATCTAGATATGCCAAACAAAAATTTCATCACAGCTTGAAAGAGCATCACAAAATTAGCAATGTTCCGAAGTTTCGTTGCGCAATGTTGTAAAATGCGGACGATATAGCCTTGCAAAGTTTGCCGTTTTTCAGCCATTTTGCATTACAAACGGGAAATTGATAATCAGATGATCAAACTGATTATCAATTTCCCATTTGTAATACAAAATGACTGAAAAACGGCAAACTTTGCAAGGCCATATTATCCGCATTTTACAACATTTTGCAACGAAACTTCGGAATATTACTAATTTTGTGATGCTCTTTCAAGCTGTGATGAAATTGTTGTCCACACTTGTCTAGATCAAAATTTCACTCAAAAGGGGAAAGGCCTATTAACCAATGAAATAGTTTCATTTGTCATAAATTATTCAAATAAAGCACTGTCCAATCAGAGGTCGGTCCCCAAATCTGGAAACTATCCACGTGACCTGAACAAGAATTATGCATCCAACTCACATACGTTCTCTCGCGCGTTTCGTCGAGAGTAACGGCTGTACACAGGCTACCTGACTTGAGGTCAAAAAGCGCAAATCGGAATAATCAGGAATTTCCATTAGCTCTTGCCACGTCATTCTCAATGTGATTGTGGCAGCCACAGGTGTCTACGTATTCTTTGCAGTGATAATTTAAATGTTTGCGTATATTTCAATAACACTACTAACCTTGTCGTATTTGCACGCCTGCCGCTAGGTAGAGTGACATCTCGTGCGTAGGGAGATTCCTATTTAAAATAATGAATGATTTGCGACTATATTACTTTTGACTAGAATGGCAAGCGCCGCAGACGAGAGTGATATCCTCTGACCTAGTGCTGATACCTAGCCTGCAAAAAACAGCAACCTGATTGTCCCGTTTCTCGGACCATCGCACTTTCGCAGGATAAATAGAGGATATTACACGGCGGCGCGAAGATACGACTTTTATCATCGAGCTGTGAAAACAATATTTTACAAACGAGCGTAGCGAGTGAGTATATAAAATACTGTTTTTAACACGAGAAGATAAAAGTCATATCTTCAAGCCACCGTGCAATGTTTTGTTTATTATATAGTTCCAAGCAAAAAATTGTATAGATATTAAAGGCACGTGATAGATATCTTCACTCGTGAAGCTATGGAAAATATGTCACTGTGTAATTTTCAGTATCTCACTCTCTACTATATAATAATTTATACCACGCACGTAATTGGAAAAAACGTGGTCCGATTTAAGATCAGTTTCGCGCGTATGTACATACATAAATGATTTATGCAATATCAAAATAAGGAACGGATCAAACTTAAAATACAAATACAATAGTACAAGTATAAAATAGAATAGCTGGATTAAATATCTATCCAGGTTGTTGGACAGCGGAGTAAATCACTGTCTCAAAATTCGAAAACTGTGTATCTTTTATCAGAGCTGAGCAATTTTTGCCTTGGTACGTGTTTTTAGGGTTAGCGTAAGTTATCCTCTTGGCGGCCAATTAACTCAAATCTAGTTTACTAAAAAAGTTTGGCCGTTTGATAAAGGAAAACCACATAAAAGTAATATTAACTAGAGGGCACTCAGAGACTGCATACCTCCGCCCGTTACTCGGAAGTGAAACGGAACCTTGGAATTTCCTAAGAAATCTACTTTATAATTCTTAAGCAATCAAAGACTTCAGGCCCCCGCGTATTGAAATCGAATTGCTAATAGATCATATTACTGTTGTTGTACTGTACAGTACTTGTAAAATAAAAACTTATTAAGTGTCATTAAATAAATGCATAAATTTTGCTTTATGCACTCGCGCGTGCAGTAATTTTCACAGTTGTGCTATTTTAAATTCCCAGGCAGCTAAAATCTTTTGTCTTTAAAACAATGTCGATTTCTTGGGAAATTCCGAGGTTGCGTTTTTTTTATACACCCTGTATTGAAGTAATCTAATGTTATTAGAATTTGAATGGACTGGCACTTTGCTGAACGTAATAATGCGTAACTCCGTAAGCCTTGTTTTAGACATTGAATTTCGGTCGCGTGAAATGCAACTAAGACAATAGATAATGAAGGCCGAAGCTTAATGAGGTTTATCATCTCATTATTGTCTTAGTACTGCGTGCATAAATTATACACGTCCTAATTACGCATTCAGTAATATTTTTTTAATTGACCGGGAAAAGCAAGACAAAATTTTGTTCATTTCTCGTTCAATTTTTAACCAAATTCAACCAAATTTTAATCAGTTCTTCCTTAGCCGATGGGAAATGCATTCAAAAAATTTCGTACGGATATGTTTGGTATTTCTTGAGTTATCGTGCTCACAGACAAACACACACACATACACACACACACACACACACACACACACACACACACACACACACACACACATACACACACACACACACACACATACAAATCCAGATGATTACATAACCTCCTGGCGGAGGTAATAAAAATAAATAGTAATAAAAATAAATGTCATGAAATTGTACTTCTGCATCATCACACGTCGCTTGGTGGAAGCGCGCGGTTTAAATATAGGGAAACTGGGGAGACTTTTCATTTTTTGTGGTTTTACCTTTATCAAACACTTAACTGTTGGGCTACCTATGACCAACCCCAGTGATTTTAATTTGTACATGCGTATAAATACATCACTATATATGGGATTCATATCAAAATACGTCACTGGTGACATCTTTTACTAGACTGGGAGCCGTCTTTCCCGCAGAAGGAAAGGGACTACTGCAGACAACATATCATGAAACGAAATACACGTTGTCCACACAACGCAAAAATTCGGATTGGTTGGTACTAATTGACTGACAGATCTTTCTTGAATTTTGAAAAGGTTAATTAACTTAAAGAGTCCTGGTCAACCACAATGTAATGCGTGCGTTTCTGTTACGTTGTCGGCCAGAGGCAGCCATTTTGTGTGGCCACAAAAATGGCGGCAACAATTGATAAAAGTAAAAGAAAAACGTAAACAAAAGCGCGCATGGTGTAGTTGACCAGGACTCTTTAAAAGTAAAAATGCATAAAAGTTTACGCATAAATACATTATAGTACTACATTTAGATGTATTCGCTCGAAATAAAACACTAAATTCTTTCAGACAGTAGTCAGTGCAGATAAAAATACTACAACCGCCTATACGATTTAATTAATAATTTGACTGTTGACTTTTAAATTTGAAAAACAATACATTTAAAACAACACAACACGCGCTATAACTATAAAAAATAGTAGTAAAAATACATAATAGTATTAAAAGTACTAGTAAAAATACTTGAAACTTCTATCAGTTCTTTCAAGAGACTAATCGATGGCTTGTGTTTTTGAATTGGACGGTCATCCTGCCTAACCATACGTTTATGTAAATAGACTGTGTTATGCATGATTAGTATAAATTTTGCATATCAAATGAGCTTTCGCGCATTCTGATTGGCTATATAGTTGACTAGTAAATCTGAGGCATTATTTACCACCTGATATAGTAAATAATGCTTTTCAAAAAGAATGACTGGGCAAATTTGGTTTCAAAATCGGCGAAATATTGAAAAAATCGTCCCCAGAAAACAAAAGAAGCACAAAATGTTGTATTTAACTTGAAAGGTAGGATTCCTTTATTATTAATTTACCGTGTCAAACATATTCACGGACAATGTAAAACTTATTTAAACTGACGGATTTTTTGTTTTCGAACAAATAGCAAAAAGTATCCCCACTGTTCAATGGGAAAACCTTGCCGTGATATTCTTTTAAATCCATTTTGTTTTGTATCCTATGGCTATAGATTTCTCAATTTATACGATACTATTTCTTTTGATACGTCATGTTTTCATTGTTCTCTACGGCGTTCTGACCCGCTGTATTGTGTTTTCGAAACCTGTAAAGTGAAAAGTGTTATTAAATTAACTTTATTTCGAACGATATTGTTTTACATTTCATTTTACCAAATTTCTCAGCCATTTCCTGAAAAAAGTTATTGCTAAACCGAAACTATTTTTTAATTCTAAGTCTGGTGAAAAAGTCATTCCGTTTATAATGTGTTTATATTCTAAGCAGAAATCGAGAAAAACAACTTTGTAATAAAGCAATAAAGTCACACAAGAAGCTATTTTAAAAGCATGTGCGTACAAGAAACACTGCAACACTGTTAGTGTCAGTAACCGTAAACAGGCCGAAAACAGTTTTATTTCTGAATTTTAATTGAACTGATATTTGAATATTTTATTTTATTCATTAAATATTTATACTAGAAAATACATGCATGCAGAAACCCTCGCCTTGCTGACAAACCATTGTATTTTCCGAACATGAAGTATCCAAAGTAGTTGTCATGGTAACACGATAATTTTTTAAGATTATTCTTACAAATGAAAAATCGCCTAAAAATATCACTTTTAATTACAAAATTATCAATTTCCCTACATATATATGTTAGGTATGTTATTATACGTAATATAAGCTTCAATTTAAGGTAAAATTCAACCACAAAGACTTCGCAAAACGTTTTAAGAGGGAATCTCCACTATGACCGAGCAACAGGTGAAAAAGGCACATGCATGATGAAAAATGAAATGTTTTCTTATTTTGTCCAGTGACACACTAATGTATACTTAGAAACGTGATGGGGTTTGTTTTCTGAAATATTATTTTAAACCCCGAAAAATTATCAAAACTTGACACGTACCCAAAATTCGTGAAATTAGCCAAAAACATTGTGAGTCATAGCCTCTCGAAAACGTCCACTGGAAAAATTAACTTCCTTCCATACTATGTAAATAGTATGCAATTTGTCTGTAAATAGACTGTAAATCTCATTTACACACTAAATGTACATTGACAGACTATGTAAATTTAAAACTAATTTGTAAATTGTCTGTAAATTATTGGTAAAACATAGGGATTGAATTATTTCCGAATAGTTTGTAAATCACTACAACCATTTGTAAACAGTTTGTAAATTATCAGCAAGTGTTTGCAAATAGTTTGTAAATTAAATTGTAAATAGTATTTAAACTATTAGTAACTATTTGTAAATAGTTTGTAAATTAAATTGTAAATAGTTTGTAAACTATTTGTGACAATTTGTAAATAGTTTGTAAATTAAATTGTAAATAGTTTGTAAACTATTTGTGACAATTTGTAAATAGTTTGTAAATTAAATTGTAAATAGTTTGTAAATTATTAGCCACTAGTTGTAAATAGTTTGTAAATTAAATTGTAAATAGTTGGTAAACTATTAGTGACAATTTGTAAATAGTTTGTATATTAAATTGTAAATAATTTGTAAATTATTAGCCACTAGTTGTAAATAGTCTGTAAATTAAATTGTAAATAGTTTGGAAATTATTAGTAACTATTTGTAAATAGTTTGTAAATTAAAATGCATGTAGTTTGTAAATTGTTAGTAACTATTTGTAAATAGTTTGTAAACGACATTGTAAATAGTTTGTAAATTGTTAGCAACTAGTTGTGAATAGTTTGTAAATTATGTATACTAAATTAATCACTTGAGCAACCATTTTTTATCTAAACATATTTATTTTCCAAAATCTCTTATATAAATTTTTACTCTAAAACAATGAGGTGAATTAGAAAGTACAAATTTAAACTATAATTATTTCCAGGGACCGTTCATTATTAATACAGGGGGGGGGGTATAAATGTGTGGGGAGCGTAGACATTTCTGAGCAAATATTTTAGGGGAGATGTAAGAATTTTTTAATGATAGAGGGGGGCTTGCATACATTTTTCTCAATTATAGCACAGCTAGGTTGGTCCGAAGATGGACAGGGTTCCTCGACCAGAACAAGACAGTCTTCCCTGTTGCCACTACAAACCAGTGTTTGATAGCTCTAACAAGCAGCGCAGTGGAGAAACAAGATACCCGGATGATTTCCAGCCAAGAAAAAACTTGAAAGTGGAGTTTGCTAATGATCGTATATCTGAAACCGACCAGGAATGCGTTACAATAAATTCATTGTAAAGGAAAACTTGGTGCATGAATACCTGGAGCACTTGCAGAATATGCAAAGGATAAAGGGAAAAAAGAGACCAAGAGGCAAACGGAAAAAGACAGAACAAGACAGAAGACATACGATGACTATGAATGGAGGAAACAAGTAGAACCTAAAGAAATCGGTAAGCTACTATACGTGGCGGAACTTCATAAGTATCTCAATTATCACAAGTTAAACAGGAAAGGAAAGAAGCCGGATAAGGTATTCAAAACCATAGCGTTAAATAAGTAACATAACAGTTTATAGTATCAATACTGTCCATTGCAACTCGATGCAATTTAGCCACTTCCTCTTTGTGTAAGTTATTATGATTTATGTATGAAGAGGAACAGGAGTATTTAGAGCGTGGAAATACCATGTACTGTGGACAGTAATGACGACGAGAGTGAATTAGAGAAACTGGATACTGTGGAGAGTGTGCGTGAAACTGAAATGTCTGATAACATATTGAAGAAATCTCTTCCAATGATTTTGACAACTTATTCTTTTCATATACAGTATGACCAATACATGCCAAAAAATATTCAATTCATATCTTATATTCAATTCATATATTATATTCATCAGCCTTTTTTTATATGGAAAACGTATAAAATATTAATTTGTGGTAAAGACAACAAAGAGGGGGGATGTAAATTTTTCAAACTGTAGTCTAGGCAAATAAGAAAATGAAAACATGACCGGCCAAACATCCATATTGACCGGCAAATAATGCACATGTCATGATGACGAGTCGGAGTGTACCGTCCAGATTTATTTCGAGGCCTGGGCAAAGGGGATGTATACTTTACTATTGCTTTTACCAAATCCGTAACAGCCCCCCCCCCTTCCTGTATTAATAATGAAAGGTCCCTTTAAACCTATCGTCTATATTACATATTTTGATTCAATTGAATCATTTCAACATAGTTTATATCAGTCACAATCCAAATTAAAGTTCACGTTACCTGTTAGTCTTGACAACATAAGTTTCCACTATTCACAGCATACTACTAAGCTTAATTTATCATTTAATTAAATGTTTAATTATACTATCCATACTGTAATATATGTAGTCAAGCAGATAGAGGATCAAAATTATAGAAAACTCACCATATCGAGGGGCAATTCCATTTTGCGTTCATATTGTGCCCTGATGGCTAGTAAGTACGTTTCTGAATGTTGGCCGCGTTAAAATTTCTTGTGGGCTCCTGCCGACACGTTTTTCTTCGAATGTTGTATTAAACTCAGAAAAAGTCAAAATTATTTTTCTTGTAAAATATACTTTAATTGTTATTATCTGTAAACTTTGTTCAATTAGCTCATTATATTACTTTTACTTTAAAATTTTCCTTACTTTATATTTGTATTTGTAAATATTCCTATATTCTTCCGACATTATATGATTAACTTACCATATAAAACAATTGTAGAAATATTATAGAACTAGGGACCTTTGAACAAAAAGCCTGAAAGGGTTTCATGAAGGCTCCTAGGCCGTCATATTTTATTGTATACTTTAGATTGTAAATATTAACTTTTTCATATGGGCAAATAAAATTCAATTCAAAATTCAACTCTATTACAGTTAAAAAATGTGAAATTTCAAATACATTTCTAACACAAATGACTTACATCAGTAGAAAGCTAACAAAAAACTACATATAAGACATTTAAATGGATAGTTGGGATTTTCAAGCGGTTTTCGAGTTATTGCCGATTCAAACGTGAAAAATAAGCCACAATCTCGCAAAATTGCTGGGTACTAGTCTGAAAATACGCTTTTAACAGCTCATAACTCAAAAAGAACTTGAAAAACCCGGGTAACCGTTTGAATGTGTTATATGTAGTTTTTTGCGACCTTTCCAATTATGTAAGTCATTTGTGTTAGAAATGTATTTGAAATTTTACATTTTTTAACTGTAATAGAGTTTTTTATTTTTTTTTTAAATATTTTTCGCCCAAAATATTACATTTACAAGGAATAGATATATATATAATAAATGGGCTAGGAGCCTACTAGAAACCACATGGCTTTTTTTAGGCCCCTAGGTTAATTATTTAAGCTATATCAATAAATATAAGCTCGTGTCAGTTCGAGTGTTTTTCAGAGAATTAGTAAGGAAAAGAAGAATTATATAATACATATGAATATATATAATTATATTTACAAAAATATGTTATATTGTTAAATCTAGTTGTAAAAAGTACTTTTTAATTATTGATTTGAAGGAAGCATAAGACCTAGGTTCTTTATTTTTTTGTGGGAAGATTATTCCACACATCTATGCCTTTATTTGCAAGGGTATGTTTGGTATAGTTTGTTCTATTACTCCTTTTGTGTAGCAACGAAGAATTTCTTGTGTTATGATTATGAATTTGCTTATTTGTCAAAAAATAGTTTATGAATAATTCTGGTAGATTCTGTAGATGAAAATACCGGAACATGAATATACTCGTTAAATAATAATTTATTTTATGTAAATTGAGTATTTGTAAGGAATTAAAAATTGGTTCTGAATGATCAAAATAAGATTTGAAAGTCATTAATCTGACAATCTTTTTTTGAACATTCACTAACTTTTGAAAACGTGATTTATAGGTGTTACCCCAGAGTAAATTACCATAAGTTAAATATGGATAGACCAAAGCATAATATATTAGCTTTAAGGAATTTAGGTTTGTGAAATGTCGAATCCTGGAAATAATTGCCGCACATTTGTAATTTTTTTCGTAATCAAATCCAAGTGATTACTCCATGTCAGAAATTGGTCAAGAACAACTCCGAAAAATGTGATGTTTTTGACTTGTCTTATATTGTTATTATTGATTGAAATGTTTATTGAACCATTAAGTTTCTTATTTTTTGATCTAAAAAGAATAAATTTTGTTTTTTCAGTGTTTATAGACAGCTTATTGGCATTCAACCAATCTGTAATTTCATTCATTTCACTCGTCATACTTTAAGACAAGTATGACTGTAAAGAATGTTTGTATCATCAGCAAATAAAACAATGGAAATCAGTTCACTGCAGTATTGAATATCATTTATGTATAAAATAAACAATAAAGGACCCAACACTGATCCCTGTGGGATACCGCTTAAAATAGTCATTTCCTCTGATTGCACTCCATTATATTTGACTATTTGTTTTCTATTGTGTAAGTAATTTTCAAACCATTCTTTGGCCACTCTCCTGATACCATAATGTTCCAATTTCTTTATCAGAATCTTGTGATCAATTGTATCAAATGCCTTTGACAAATCAAGAAAAATACCAATTGAGTATTTTCCTTCGTCAATTGCTTTTGTAATTTTATCGGTAAAGTCAATTAATGCATGTTCTGTCGATCTATTTTTCCTAAACCCATATTGATGTTTTGATAATATTTTGTTTTTATCAATAAATTTTGATAGTCGATTAGTCATAAGTCTTTGCAGCAATTTAGAAAAACAAACAAGAACTGATATTGGTCGGTAATTTTCAAATTTCGTTACATCATTAGCCTTAAAAATTGGTGTAATCAATGCAACTTTGAGATTATCTGGGATAATTCCAGTTGAGAATGATAGGTTGAATATATGTGTTAATGGTTTAGATATTTCTTTAGCTATTAATTTTGCAATGTTTGAACTAATTCCATCATATCCACAACTTTTGTTTGACTTTATATTTATCAGTTCTATTTCAAGCTCATTTTCTGTGATAGGATTAAGAAAGAAACTGGATTGATAACTACCTTTGAGATATTTTTCAAAATTATTATTGTCATTGTGCTTAATGTTATTGGCCAAATTAGGTCCAACATTAATAAAGTATTCATTGAAATTGTTAGCTATTGTTTTCGGGTCATCTATTATATTATATTAGTTTAATACAACATTCGAAGAAAAACGTGTCGGCAGGAGCCCACAAGAAATTTTAACGCGGCCAACATTCAGAAACGTATTTACTAGCCATCAGAGCACAGTATGAAGGCAAATGGAATTGACCCTCGATATGGTGAGTTTTTTTCCTTCCATCTGCCTGACTATAAAACAGTTTCTCCCGATTAATGGAGTAAAAATTACACCAAACACTCTTACACATCTAACGTGGGTAAAATTTACCCCATTTTGGAGTAAATTCTACTCCTTAGAATTTACAGTGTAGATCGTATATTTTCCTATACAAGTCTTCATATTTGACTAAGGTTGAGATAAATCTGATACTCTTTTAGTTCCACTATTCACGATGGGATGTGTATGAGATCTTTATACATACATACTGATTGCAGTATATGCATGTTCTTTTCCCTTAAACCTATCGCGCTAAATCTGAGGAAATCGAACATTCAATTGACTTGCTCACCAATGAGTCCGGGTCATCTTTACTTTACCATTATGACCCTGGTGTCGTAGCAGTTAATAAATACAAAGTGATGGATCTGGTCCAGGCAGTTTGCAGAACGCTTCGCACGATAATCAACCTGACCAGGCCAATTCTTTCGGTCTGGTCGTCGTGAGCGAAACGGACATCGAGTTCAACTTTACAATATGTATGTGCTTGTGCGTTATTTTGGTGTGATATTTTTCAATATGGATGATGTCCTTACGATACTATGAGTGCGAACAATGTTGTGGTGGTGATCCTTCTCACATGTATCAATTACATATGTGTATGTCGGGTTACGAGATTAATCCGATTATTATAATGTTGTCTTTGTTTATTGTTTTGGTACTTTTCGACTTGTTTTGCCATCCAATCATCTCATGGAGAGTGACAGTCCTGAAACCGAAGTTCCTTCATACATACTTCCCCCGGTTGATTTACTAGGTCAGGACGGTCGCCCCTCTACTGACTGTGTTTTGGTTGTTCTCCTCGTCTATGCTCACGTTAACAATTTACCATGGGAGTAGGCTTTCGAGTTTGATGTTCTACAGGCTGTGGAAGCAGTTCCCCATGGCCAGAGACGGCTACATGGGTCAATTATGGGGGAACGCTGATGCCGTTGGTGGGGGAATTGCCGTCCGGCCACATATTGCAGAATTCAATCGTGAGTATTTCGTGGCGATTAGTTGGGTGATCCAATTATTTTATTATTCATAATTCCTCATTCGTTTCGTTCGGTGGAGCTACATAAATATTACGAACAATGAGAGATGATCGTAGGCGAGCAGCAGACTCCCAGATCAGGTTATTTCAAGTACATGTTTTTTAGGGGTGAACGCATGGGAGCCTTAGGACAGGTGAAAGTTCCTGCGCTTCTCTGCCTCTCTATGACACTTCCCCGATGTTTAACCACGTTAATTTGGGGCACGACTTTACGTGCTGGAGACGCTAATGTGTTTGGTCTTCACTGAAATTCTAACACTATTTTGTGCCTGCTGGCTGCCATCGCACGATATATAGTGAACGCTATATAAAGCCATCGAATTATCCGAACTCTTGGATCATGTATTGCTCACAAAGGCATACCGTGCTGCATTATCTTCCACTTGAGACGGTGGCTACATGCAATTGGAGCGCCTGTTAAGTTGCCGTCCCATGATAAACTACAAGCAACGGCGCACTGGAATGATATTAATCAACTTACACGTGTTATTTGTGAGTATCCTGTTAGATCCTTGACCATGTGCCCGCCTACCGATTCTACTGCATGAACAGCATATAATTTGAGGTTTGGGGATAAGGTATGGAAGTAGGATGTAAAG
This sequence comes from Paramuricea clavata, assembly GCA_902702795.2. Classification (NCBI taxonomy): domain Eukaryota; kingdom Metazoa; phylum Cnidaria; class Anthozoa; order Malacalcyonacea; family Plexauridae; genus Paramuricea; species Paramuricea clavata. The sequence goes on from CACRXK020008006.1 coordinate 21,035, forward strand.
CTAGAAGGATTGGGAGATTAGAAGGATTGGGAGACAAGTGTAAGTGATGAATCGGTGGGTGGGTGGGATGAATAACTGAGAACAAGTGATGGTGACCCATATTTTCATCCCAATACCTTCATTGAACTGAACAGATGAGGCGAGTGTTGCTGAATAGATTACTATTTTGCACTAAGAATATTCTAAAATACGTTAATTCATATTTATTTGTGTTGTTAGACAGACAAACGCTTAGTTGTTGACTGGAAATATATTGCGTGACCGTCGCGCTAAATGACTAATCCGATATTGTTATTGTCGTATAATAGCGCATGCGGATTGACGTTGTACCATGGTACAGCGTGATTCACATTTATACACTCTAAAAACAGGTGTGTTCAATTACACACCAAGGTGTGTTTAATTACACACCAAGCTGTGTTTAATTACACACCAAGGTGTGTACATTTTACACACCTTCCTATACAATTTTAGAAAACACACCTTTGTGTGTTAGAAAACACACCATGATGTATTAGAAAACACACCATGGTGTGTCACAAAACACACCTAGGTGTGCTAAGAAACACAC